>ML785857.1:16806-40413 GCA_009831015.1 Picea engelmannii
CTCAATTGGGTTTATTCATATACATATTATGGACACTCTGTCCAAGTTTCACCTCTTTTTGGGTTCTGGGATGCTAGTTACAGCCTGCTGAAATTCCAGACCAAAATACCATATTGTAACTGATGTGCTACAGGTACCTAATTTTCCATATTAAGCACTTTTAATATGCCCAGAAATTTAATTCAGCTCTATGACTGTCTTCTATGGCTCAATATATTTCCATTGACTGCTCCTGCGCTTCAATCTGATTCCGAAGCAGAAAGTTATGGCTCTTTGAAGTTAGATGGATCTTAAAATTTACCCTCCATTGTTTGTGCTGTAACTTTCTCATAAAAACTCTGATTGACAAACGGTTTACACCATTAAAAATCTCTCTCCGAGCTATTTTATTTGAGTTGCAGAGATAGAGTGTGCCTTGGCACTTGGCACACTCTTTTCTCATGGTTTTTGAGTAGCTAAAAACATTGTTAAGGCCCTAAAAAACACACTGCAAAAAGATGACGTTCAAATGATATAAAACGTCACAAAAAATCGTTGGTTTTCTATTGTTTTTCACCCTCAAATGACTTCACACACACAATTTTCAACCTGTACACCCATATTTAGCATGCACAACAATACCACAAGGTAAATCGTGCTCCGTGCACCTTTAACCGCTATACATCACTTCTTTGTCGCGCCAATAACTAGCGTGCTCTACTTTTGTGTTGTGTGCCAATATCCACTGCACATAGTTTTGGTTCTTGCACTATTACCTATTGCGCACAGTTTTTGTATCGCTCCACGTGAATTTCACTCTACGCGTTGCACCATGCCAGATTTTAGTATGCCCCCATCATGCACCAATATTATTCGCGCACCATTAACTAAATTGTTACGCTACAACATTTACCCATATCGTGCGCACAACAACCAAACTCCTCTGTGTTGTGCCAATATTGCACACACCACGCGTGCCATTATTATATGTGTGCACACAACATGCATATTTTATACGTATGCACACCACGCAATTCTAAATTTAGCGCACACACCCGCACACCAACATTTTTCCACGCGGCGCCAAAATTTAGCGCGCACCCGCACACCAACATTTTTCCACGCAATGCCAAATTTTAGTGCGCCCAGCCGCACATCAACATTTTTCCACGCGCTGCCAAAATTTAGCGCGCACACCAGCATGCCAATATTTTTCCGCTTAGTGCCCAATTTTTACATATCACAAGATTTTACTACACATCATGCATTTTTAGTGCGCCCACCTGTGCACATTCATTTTTATGCACATCAATTCTTCGTGAATTCTGCTGCAAAAATTGGGGCTTTTGCTTAACTTTTTCCCTATTTTACCATAGACATTCTGCAGCCACATAATTTATTGAATTTTGCCCCAATAACACCAATTCAATCTCTATAACAACAAATCGTTGTGGGTTGACATTTCTGGAACGATTTTTTTTTTTTTTTCAAACTCAGTTCACGAATTGAGAATTTTAAGTATAAAACTTACTCCAACTGTCATGGCTTCACTGTGACTTCAAATTCAACCAATTCTAGGCCAGAATTTGCTAGAATAGATATTAAATCAAGAATATCTCACCACATGGCCGAATTTCTCAATTTTCCCATGAATTTAACAACAAAAATTGGGGCTTTTCCCAATTCCGCACAATTGTTGTTACTTTTTACCATGGACACTCTGTAACTCAAAATTTGGCCACATCGAAATCAATCCTCTATGAAATTTTGCTTCAAATCAACTTGCTCGGCCCATCCAGGCTCAATGTTGAAAACTAAAGCTCTGATACCATATTGTAACGTTTCACGAGAGAACTCTTACATTCTCTCTGTGGAACATATTGTAACATACCCAACATCCAACTGAGCTATGCCATATAAATTTTTTGAACTGTATGCAATTAAAACATATACACACAGAGAACTCTTGTGGAAGATTTATATATAAAAACGTAAACATACAAATACATATGTAAATGCACGGATTCATACTGAAATAACAGTGAACATATACATGCAGCATATACAGGCAATACCCATAAATATACAGACAGTTATAAAACACATAAGATAACCCATAAAATACACACATAAATAACAATGCAACATGTAAATGTATCACACAATTGACACTTATCTTGGTAAGAATATCACCAACTGCGTGCAGACCTTCCACGAACCTTCCAACCTTAGATCACACTGCTCATCACTCTCAATAGTGGGTCACCACCGAGCAGGGACTAAACTCCACTCAGGTAAATGGATTCCTAACTAGGCTAATGGTTCATAGACAACAAAAAATACTTTGTACCAGGTGCTCACTCAACTAATAGCCTACAGTCCCTCATTCCCCACATGCCTGTCCCACCCCAGGAAGTGTACCCCTTCTCTGCTCAACAGTCCTTCGGTTGCCCCACTCCCTTTTCGGGCTTCAGCAACAGGTCGAACATGAAGTCTCTGAGCCCTATAGTTATAGTTTTATCACCTTCAGGAAGTCAATTCCCAACAACTCTCTCAACTAGAAAGAAATTTCTCACGGGCATGACAACCCGCTTCTTCAGTCCAACTCCTCATCTAATCAGCTACACAAACAAGTATGACAATGGATACGAGTTTAGGTACAGTGACAGGAAATATGGAGGATAATTGACTCAGTGAGTGAATGATCATCAAATCATGGTTGAATGATGGCTCAATGATGGAAAAGATGGGAAACTAAGTCCCAACAAGATGTATGCATGTCCCCAACTTGACAATTGTCAGGTTGGGAGCTACTTTGGCCCACTTGTCCCCAACTTTGGAACTTAGGATAAAATAATTATTCATACTTTATGATTAAAGAATTATTAATATAATACTCCTTTTTGGCTTAATCTCCCTAGCTTAGCCCCTTTCCTTAACTTTTAGGCCCCTCCCTTCCCCTAACCAGTGGAGTTTATTCCCCCATCTCTTTTATCGTGGTCGGTCTGTGCGTAGCGATGTATTTTATATTAATGATGAGACATATATACAAAAATAGGAGCACTAGCCTTTAACATCTAGGCTCTCCGACCTAATCCAAATATAAGCGCATTAGCTTATAATAACTGGCTCACCAGCCTATAAAACGCAACATATACACAAAGGCTCACTGGCTTCAATATCGTGTGTACTCAAGTTGCTATGCGCGGTATCCAGGAATGTGCACACTTCATCATTTTATTGCGCAGTACAAGCGCGCCCTATGCCATGAAAGGTGCATACAAAAATGATATCAAACAGCTCACCAACATAAGTACATTTTCATTTACATTACAATTGGGTTCAGCCTAGGGATATTACAGTTGCACTCCTTGATGTGGCTCATCACATCTTCTTTCAAACCCTTCCAAGGAAACCTCTCTCGAACCTGTCTGTATGTGTTGATGAACCCTTGATGCCCTGCTACTGGTGAATCATGGCATGTTTGTAGAACCTTGGCCTTAAAGGTTGATTTGGGAACCAAAAAAATTTGGCCCTTGTAGTATATGATATCATCCATGATTTTGAAATTGTCATCTTGTACCTGCTCATCCATAACTTCACATGCAAACTTGTTTTTTGAATATTCCACCAAAAGGTGGGCCTTCCAATCCACTGAGCTATCGGTCATGGCATAAACTGATGGTCTTCTAGATAAGGCATCTGCTACCACATTATTCTTTCCTTTGAAAAATTCAATGTCAAATTCATAAGCCTGGATTTTTCTCACCCACTTATGTTGCGTTTCATTCAAGTCCTTATGATCTAGGAAGTACTTGAGGTTGTTGTGATCTGTCCTCACGACGAATTTTCCCCCAACTAAATAATGCTTGAACTTAGCCAATGCATGCATGATGGCTAACATTTCTTTTTCATAGATGGTGTATAGGAGCTTAGGACCTCTAAACTTTCGGCTTTCATAGACAATAGGATGCATATTCTACATAAGTACTACTCCAATGCCTTCCCCTGAGGCATCACACTCTATTGTGAAGGGTTGTGTGAAATCTGGTAGGGCCAATATTGGACATGTACTCATTACTTTCTTCATTTTTTCAAAGGTTGACTGTGCTTCGGGTCTCCACTTGAATGCACCTTTCTTGGTCAAATCGGTCAGAGGTGCGCAAATTTGAGAGAAACATTTGAAAAACCTCCTGTAATAGCAACAGATGCCCAAAAAACCCTTCAAATTTTTGAGTGTCCTAGGTGTGGGCCAATCAAGTATAGCATGTATTTTTTCTTGGTGTACATGTAACCCCTTCACTCCAATGATGTGTCCTAGATAAAGGACCTCTGTCATTCCAAATTCACATTTGGATTCCTTAGCATATAAGGATTTCTCTTCCATGATAGCCAAAATATGCTCCACATGTTGAAGGTGCTCCTCCCAAGTTTTGCTATAAATCAGTAAATCATCAAAGAAGACCAATAGCAACTTCCCCAGTTTCTTGTTGAAAAAATTATTCATGCAATATTGGAAGGTGGCTGGTGCATTAGTCATCCCAAAAGGCATGACCAAAAACTCATAGTGTCAATAGTGACACCGAAAAGCAGTCTTGGAGATATCTTGCTCCCTCATTTTTATTTGATGATAGTCAAAGCGCAAGTCAATCTTTGTGAAATACACTGCCCCATGGAGCTCATCCAATAGCTCATCAATCCTTGGGATGGGGTATCTATTTTTTATTTTCTTCTTATTTAGATCCATGTAGTCAATACACATGCGCATTATCCCATCTTTATTTTTCACTAACACTACTGAAGATGCAAAGGGATTGGAACTTGACCTGATGTGGCCCATGTTTAACAATTCTTTAATGGCCTTTTCGATTTCATCTTTATATTTCTTGGGGTGACTGTAGGGAGTGGTGATGACAGGCTTCTCACCCTCCTCCAACTCTATGATGTGCTCAAACCCCCTATCTGGTGGTGCCCCTGGTGGTATAGGCTCAAATACCTTGTTGTGCATGTCTATGATTTTCTAGATCTCTAGTGAGTAGTGATTTTATCCCTTCTTGTCTACCCTAACTGATATTCTACATTTTGTTGCATAAACAATGTCTTCCCTCCTGAAGATGGTCGCCATGTGTTTTTTTGTCACCACTCTCGGTGTGTTTCATGTCATACCCCTGAGAACCACCTTTTTCCCATTTTCTTTTGTGAAGGACATTTCCATGGTTTTGTAATTTGTGGTGATTGGCCCCAATGTACTAAGCCATTGTACTCCAAGGATGATGTTGGTGTCCGGAAGGTCCATAACATAGAAATCATGTGCCAAATCGTATCTGCACAATGTAAGTTTCATTCCTGGAATGTATCTGTCACAAGGCATGGTGCTCCTCCTTGCTACCTCTACACAAAATCGCTCAAACTCAACTATCAGTATATGTCTTCTTTGCAGTAGGGATGAGTCAATGAAGTTGTATGAGGCTCCTCCATCAATGAGAATTGAGACCTTCTGCCCTTGTAGCACCCCTTTCATCCTAAAAGTGTTGAATTTAGGTACCCTGATGATGGATGCAAGTGTCACCTTCTTATTTGATGTAAGGTCGTGACCTACATCTTCCTCTTTTGCCTATCATGGGGCTTCTGCCTCTATGTTTTGTAGATGGCTGAAATATCCATCCTCCTCATCATCTAAGATCACCTCAATGTAATGGGATTTCCCCTTACCCATGCATTTGTGTGTTGGATCCCATGGTTCTTTGCAAGTGAAGCACAACTTCTGCCTCCTCAATTCCCTCCTAGTGGGCTCATCCACCCTACCCCTTCCTCGGTCGAACCCCCTTGGGTCTCTCCCTCCTTGGCTCATAGGAGGTCTTTGGTCTAGACCCCCTTGGTTTAGAGGAGGTCTAGTGGTGAATCTCGTATTTGTTGTCGATCTTGTGTCCCTGGTCTTCCAAATGGCATCATGCAAGTTGGTAGGCTTAAAAGCCTTGACCCAACCTCTCAAGGGATCCATCAAACCCTCTATGAAGAGCATCATAAGTCTCACTTGAGACACATCCTGTACCATCATTGCTAGTATATGGAACTCTTCCATGTAAACCTCTGGTGATCTTGTTTTTCTGAGCTGTGTGAGATCCCTAAAAGGTAGCTTTGGGTCCCCCTGGTCAAACCTGTCAATGAGCCTCTGTGTGAACTATGTATAGGATGTCACCTGATTGTGACCTAGTGTGGTCAACCCATGGTACCACAAATCATGAGCCTTGCCCTCCAAGTAAATGGTGGAAAATTTGATGGCATCCATCTCCCTCATGGGGTTAAGTTGTAGGTAGGTATCCAACTTATGCACCCATGCTTGTGCAGTCACCTTAGAAGATCCATCAAAATAAGGAATCTATATCTTGCCTGCCCTGTGCTCTAATTCATAGTTGGGCCTTTGATATTGTTTAGGCTTACCCCAAAAATTGATTCCACAATATTGGTCCAGCGTGACTTGCCTCTGGAACCCTGCACTTAAGGCATGATACTCGCTAGCATACTGCTCAAAGTTGTCCTCAATCTCGTCCTCATAGTTGCGTTGTGGTTGATTATCCATGAATGTAGGTAGATAGGGTCTAGGGGTGGTCCTACTGTGTGTTTTCCCCTAAGGTGCTCCACCTCCATAGCTCTGTCCCTCGGTGTGATAACGAGGGCTATGCTCTTGCTGAGGTCTATTTCCCTCGTGAGATCCACTAGCTTCCATTTTTTCATAAACCTCAGGACCCTTCCCTGCAGAGTCGTCTACATTAGGAGTTGCACAAGTTTCTCATGGCTGACATTCACTCTTTCCAGAGTCTCTGTTATTTCCATTTGTCCCCTGCGCACTGATTCATGGTTTTCATGTAGATGATGTACAAGGGTACTCTGTGTCAGATTTATGGAGTGTTGTAACTCCTTGGCAAAACCTACTAGAATTTGTGACTCACTGTTCTCACCTGACCCCTCCATTTCTGCCTATGTATCACTTGTCTGCTTCCTGAGTCTGCCCATGTAAATATCATTGAACTTCTGCATGTGCTAATCCCCACAAGCTGGGAGGTTCCACGCTCTAATACCAATGTAATGTTCCCGAGCCAAATTTTTCTCCTCGGAACACTAATTGTTGATTGTTTGTTATGTTTTCTTATGTATTTGTAGGTTTACTCATGAAGTTATGCATTAAGGGTTTACTAGATGTTGATTAAAAAATAAATTTGAAGCATATAATCATAAACAAGAGAAGATACACAAAGAACATCAATATAGGACCAATAATGTCATATCTGGCCTTTATTTAGATAGTAGGAAGATCCTTTGCACAAGAGATCTGCAGATCTAGAAGAAAACCCCAATAATATCAAAATGGGTTGCCAATCGATACAATAATAAGCAATACAAAGATGATAGCCTCCCAAAGGCTGTCTGAGAAGAGATACAAGCCTCCAAAGGCTCATAGCATGCAATATAAGACTATAGATAAGAGAACTCAGTCAATATACTGCAGAACCCCTCCAACTGGTTGAGTTGCGCACTGCTCTGGTTGCTGATGAACCCTCAAGTTTCAACCCTCCTCTTTCTAAGCTCCAAATACATCCAAACTCTCCCAAAATATAGATCGGGTTGGTAGAACCCTTCGAGCCAAGTTTCAAGCTGAACATAGAAGTTTTACTCCTCCAATTGAGCAAACCCCCTACTAGTTTGCACTCTCTTGGTTTGACTGAATCAATGAGATTTTGTTCTCCCTCTAGGAGCCTCCAACTACCACCAAAATCTCCAAAATAGTAGATCTGGCCAATACGAACAAGCTGATGAAATCTCAAGACAATCTATGAAGATTCGAGCTAGTAAACAATGAAAACCACTTCTTCCAATGCACCCCTCTCTCCTCCAACTCGTGCCAACCTCTAGGAAATAAACTGCTAGGAGAACCTCCTTCGAAATAGACCAGAAATGATTTTAGGCACCATACTAAGAAAACCCAGATGCTCCTTTGCCAAGAAGCCCCTCCTTTCTCTAGATTGAACCAAACTCCTCAAGGTGGTGCGCCCCCTAGCTGGAAACCCCCTAGGTTTCACACTAGATTGCTTCTGCCTCTATATCGAACCCCTACAACACTGTAGAATGGTGTGGGAGGATTATTTCACCTCTCGGACCAAGCCTAGATCAAGAAAGGTGGAATATTTCACCATCGATTTGATCTCTAGGATTTTAGACTCAAAACCCTCAAAATTGCTTGTGCTCAATAGCTCCAATGAAAAATAAGATAATAATCCAAAATTCCTTAGAGGTGTGCCCTGCCCTTTCCTTTATAGCTCCAATCTATTCATATATTGAGTTAGTTAACCCCTAAAGTTAACTCTTAACTTTAACTCACCTTTTATTTTCTTTCATTGAGTTACCCTTTTTCACACAAAGTCAACTCAATAATATAATGTTATGTTTAGGAAGTGTCTCCTGGTTGACTTTGTCCCCAATATGCCTAAGACTATAGTCTAGTGGGGATATCTAGACTATTGAGTCTCTCTGGACCTCTTCATCAAGAGGTGGGGGACATTACAGACAAGTTTGGCAAAGTGTTGGAAATTCACCAAGAGAAATTGACGATGGACGGATCAGCTGAAATGGCGAAGAGTTTGGTTCGACCATAAGACATTTTTGACCGTCGATGGTCGATGGTTGAGGGTTGGTCAAATATATTGACATGTTTTCAATCACCGATAGAATTCGTCGATGGATGATGGGTCGGTGGTCGGGCGTCGGTCGATTCGGTGAAGTGTCCCAAACAAGCAACAAAAGTTGTTGATGGTCGATGGGCCAATGGTCGGAGATCAACCGAATTTGGCAGAGTGTTCTAACCAAGCAAGAGAAGTCATTGAGGGTCGATGTGTTGATGGTTCAACATCGACTGAAGTCGATGAGGCATCCAGGTTGTTAGAGAGAATTAGTTGATGGTCGATGGGGGAAAGAGGATGATGATGTCATCATCGACGTGTCATGCTACGTCAGCATCCATGTGTCATGCCATGTCACCCAATTTCACACCTTAGGATGAAGTGTCATGCCACATCATCATCCATGTTTCATTCCATGTCAACATCCACGTGTCATTCCACGTCAGCAGTCGCCATGTCACCCAAAAAAAGTGGTTGATGGTCAATGGTCAAATCAGTTGACTTGGGAAACTGTTTGAAAATCATCAGGGATCATCGATCATCGATGGGCCGATGGTCGGGCATCAAAATATTCAATGGATATTTTTTCATTTGCCAACAAATATCGTTGATGACCGATTTAAGAGTTGTTTGAAAGTCGGGTGTCGAGGAAATGGACTGACGATTGACGGTCGGATCGATAGCTTTGGAAAAATATTTTGCACATCCAAAGGATGATACCAATCGTCGATGGTTGACAAGGTCATATCAATGGTTGTTGTGTATCATGATTTGAGATAAGCGATTGCGATTTAAAGAATTGTTATAGTAGTAAAACAATGAATTTTGTGTGAAATTATTCGAAATTTTCATATTTTTGAGGGTCATTAACTTGCGGGGCATTTTTGAGGCCCTAAACGAAATTTTTGGAAAGCCAAAGCCCACAATACTTGAGAGTACCAATGTACACTATGTATTTGTAGCTCAAATAAAATAACTTGAATGGAGCTATCCAATGAGCTAAATGGTTCGCGAAACAGAGCTTGTATGAGAAAGTTACAACCAAAACAATGAGGGTAAAATTTTTGCACCAGTATTACTTCCAGAGTGCATAACTCTATGCTCAGAAGTGCGTTTGGAGCACATGAACAATCGATGGAAATATTATGACCCATAGAAGCTAGCAGTGGAGTCAGATTTTGATTATGGCTATCTCAAAAATGTGCAGGAAGAGAAATAAGACGCTTGTAGCATACATGAGTAAATAAAGTAAAACAACCTAAACTTCTCCGGACCATAACTTTAAGCTCGGAGCTCATATTTGAGAAAACAAATAGTCGTTGCAAAGGTATTGCAGAGTAGAACACATTTGTCCACCCAAAATTTTGATTTTGGCAATTAAATTTCTCAGAAATTAATAAATATATTTCGGAGTAAAAAGAGTGGAATTGCAACATGTAGTTGTTGTAACTTTTCGTTGGGAATTCATATTGAGGCATGTGTACAATCATTGGGAAGTTGTTTTGGGGAGGAATGTATCAAGTAAATAAAAATTTGAATTGGTGAAATCTGTCCTTCATAAATTGATGAAGAAATAATTCGTATTCTATATGATGAAATGTTTTATAATATACATAATTCTAACAAAAATGGTTGCTTGCACATGGTGCAGAATTAGAGGTATAATAAAATGAATTCAATCCTAGGATTGGGTATCAAAGTTATGGAAACATGGATGAAGCTGGTAAAAGTCGGTTGAGGTAATAAAGAGCTGCATGGAAATTAATGAAACATGGAATTGAATTCCATGAACCATGTAATTACTTGATGTGAATATTTTTCTAAATGGTGTCAAAGTTTGGAGAAACCTTCTCAATGATAGAGGTGAGTTCCAAACGTGATTGTTGCATAATTAAGAGTGTAGATGCTTATAATAGTACCTATGCATAAGCTTAGAGTCACACTTGAAGATAAATATCTTGACAAAAGAGAGGCTAAGCTTACAAACATGGAATTTTCATTAAGCAAAAGAGCACTTTGCAGAGAGTGTTGTGTGAAAAGGATTTCTACAAAGAGGATAAGATTACGCAACTGAGAATTGTGTGGGTTTGTTCTAAATTAATTCCAGTGTCGATTGAACAAGAAAGATTTCAAGCTCGTGTAAATGTCTGAAGCATCAAAGAACTACAAAGGAAAGTGCAGGGAAGGTGTTGCAAGGTTATCAAGGATCTAAATAAAAGCAAAGGAATATTAGTCCTCCAATGTTGTAAAGATTGAATGGATTGCAAAGGAAAGTTAATAGAGATTTTCACATAGTGTATGACCCCAACAAGTAAATAATGTCATTGCATGCACAAGAATCAAGGAGGACTCTGTAACCATGAATATAGAAATATAGTAAAGGAAACAAAGCTTGTTGCAAGACAAGGAGAAAGGATATAATGAGATGAGGTGTGACTTAGGGTTGGATCAATCATCTCTATGAAACATCATGGTAATGTAGGAAGAAGGAATTGTTAGATATGATCTAGAAACCCTTGTCTAAAAATACACAAGCAAGAAACATGTCTCTATTATCAGAGTGTGCAAAAAAAGAAAGATACAGGTGCAAATGGAAAAGGGTGGCATTTACATTGGAGCAAGATGGTCTTGAATGGTCAAAAAGTGCTTCATAGTGAATCACTCAATGAAGTGAAGAGAGGTATTTAATATTGAGCAAATCCATGGGCAGCAAGGAATATTGGAAAGAAGACATGAAAAAATTATTTCATAATGTTGAAATGCCAATCAATGATAATGGTATTCCAAGGCTGGTTTGGTCAAGAAAAATGGGAAGTGATTAATTAGATTGCAATGTTAATGTTCAATTAGAATAGTGCATGTTACAACACTATGGATATTGAGAATTTAGCCAAAAGATGTTGGGACAAGATTCTTTGCATAAAGTAGTTGCAAGATGGCAACACTAGTGGATCTAGTGGCTAGAAATGCAAGATGGCCAAGTGAGGCTTGGCTAGAAGGTGTAGAATAGGGGCCAGTGGTGCACAGTTGAGCAAAATAACAGCAAGGTTCTACAGAAATTCAAGAACAACCACCTATAACAATAAAGCTAAATAATTAATTAATAAGAAATAGATATGCATTGGAGTGCGTGATAGAATTGATGCATGATGCATAGACTAAAGATAGAATGCATGTGCATAAATATGCATGAAAGATAAAATGTTTGGTGCATATTGATGTGTGTTTGTGCATGTAGACATGCATGGACATGTTGGTGGCATGATTATAGACTAAGAGTCGTTTGCTGATATATATATATATATATATATATATATAATGATGCTGTGATATTTGAATAAAACTAGTGCTGGATTTTGTATCTAGGAAACATGATTATAGCATGATGATATTGTTGCTTATGGTATCCATCCATATAAAGACAAATGAGGATGGAGAAAATGTTGACCAATAAAATTAGTGATGGGAGTTGATGAGGTTCTGCAAATGTAAAAAAACCAAGTAGCATCAAGTAAATTGATAACAACCATGCAGGTATGCATTTGGGCTTGTTATAATATATAAATGTTGAAGGGAATCAAGGTTAGAATTCCCTCATTCTAATGAAAATGTGGGAGGCCTTGAGTATGCAAATATTATTTGTTGCTTGAGTGCATTTATGGGAAATTTAATTGTATATTATGTTATGTTGGTTATGAATTCATAACCGAGTTAAGTCGGGAGACATTACTCATGCTATAACAATGAATGGCATTTGAGATGGTCATGTGTGAGGCCATGATGAGTTTGGATATGGAAAGGATATAGTGCCATCCAAGTGCATGATGGTTATTCCTTATGCAATTGAGGTTTGGACTGCAACATTTTTGCCTACACTAAATAGCACTAAGGGATGATGTTCCTAGTGTTTTGTATGGGTTGAAGAGGAAGGTATCCAAAGGATCAGATGGGTTGTAGGGAAGAGTTTGTATGGTGTATTGAGGCATGGGCCATACCTTCCAACTCACATGGTGGAATACATGATATGAACATATGGTATTCCAGAACCAATGCAATGATGCATTGTGTAGATGTGGCTAGGATTATTGGCACATTGGTTTTATTTATTGGTAAAGTTCGATTGCATTATGGAAAGCTTGATGTGACAATAATGCATGTATAATGAATGATAGTGTCATTGTAGATAATATGATGAATGGTAGCATTCCATTTTAATGTGAATAATGGTTGGAATTGATTGAATTGATGGGTAGATACAATTATGATATCATTTCATGAATTGCTAAAAATATGCATGAGTGCTAACAATCTTGTTTGGCTGCAATAAGGTTGAGGAAATTGCAGGAAAAATGGTCTTGGATATGGAAATGATGTATTCCATAAGAAAAACTGATATCTACAGCTGCAAGAACCGAACATAATGAGCAAAAATCTCATGCGTGGGAATTTTTATTTTCTTGTATAACCATATTTGAGAAATTAATAATTGAAAAATTGTTACAATATACTAACAATTTGTTTGGTTGCATGGAATTGAGAAAATTGAAGGGGAAATGGTCTTGGATATGGAAGTGATGTAATCCTGTAAGGAAGGCTGATATCTACTACTGCAAGAGACAAACAATTATGAGCAAAAAGACTCATGTTTGGGAAATTATGTTTTCCTGTGTAAAACATATTTGAAATTTTATAATTATATGATGATGTCTCACACTAATTGTATGCATGTAATGCAGATGGGATGATTGCCACAGGTTATATATTGCTAGTGGAATTCTAGCAGCAAGTTGGAATTTGTCTGCATGAGAACACCTTGGAAAATGATGGATTGCCTAAGGAACTATATAGCAGTGAAAGGGATGCATGAGCCTAGAGGGTGAGTTGCATTGTCAAAGAACCAGGTTGTCAAGCCTAAAGAGTGAACTCCTATGCGAGTTGCACAGTCGAAGAACCAGATTATTAGGCCTGAAGAGTGAACTACTATGTGAGTTGCACTGTCGAAGAACTAGGTTTCCAGGCCTGAAGAGTGAACTCTTGTGTGATTTGCACTATCGAAGAACCAGGTTGTTAGGCCTAAAGAGTGAACTCCTATGTGAGTTGCATTATCGAAGAACTAGGTTTCCAGGCCTGAAGAGTGAACTCTAGTGTGAGTTGCATTGTCAAAGAACCAGGTTGTCAAGCTTGAAGAGTGCACTCTTGTGTGAGTCGCACTGAAGCAACAAGGTTGTTGCTAGTTATTTTACTGATATTCTTCCTAACAGTGAGTCGCTTGAGTTCCTAGCAGTGAGATTCCTAGTTATCTATGCTAGAGAGACCTTGATAAATGAATGGTGCAACCCAAGGGACTAAGGAAAGTGAAGGGGGCACATTCCTTGGTTCAACCTTGATAAATGAATGGGACATCATTCCATGGGTTGGGAAAATCAATGGGAAGAGAGCTGGTGGATATTGTGATAGTTGTAGGAGAATGTCACTGGCTTATGTATATGTTTCGGGCCAGGGTGCCTTTGTATTTGTGATTTTGGGGGCTGTATGTGCCTATGTATTTGTGTTATTGGGGCCAGAGTGTATATGTAATTTGTTTAGGCTAGAATGACTATGTGATTTCAGGCCAGAGAGCCTATATGTTGATTATTGGTCGGGGAGCCGGAATTGTAAAATGAAATTACACCTATACGGTGTTGCGCACCGAGGACAATGCAAAAATAAGGGGAAGGGGATGTGACATCCCTAGTTCTAATCCCCGCGAATTATAATATAATTGTATAAATGTGAATTAGGTTGATGAGTCGATGCATTGGGGCGAAGAGCCCGTATTGATTTATTGTGGTCAGGGGACGATTTTCATATTATGAACATTGAAATAATTAATAAAAGTAATAATCACTAGTTGCGATACCAGAGAGATGAAGAATGATAGGGGGATATGATTCCACAAGAGAGAGGTGTTAATTTTTAATCTATTATTAGAGTTTGCATTTGAATAGATAACAATAGCATAAGATATGATCACTAAGAAATACACAATCACAAGAGACACATCATTTATCCTGGGAAATCCTCATGGGCAGAAAACCTAGCAAAACTTACTTATTATAGATAGCCAATACAATGCCAAGAGATAACTCAAACAAGTACATAAATTCCTCTCCCAAGATTTGCCTCTCTCTCTCTCTCTCTCTCTCTCTCTCTCTCTCTCTCTTCTCCAACTGTAGCTCTGAAACTTGTCTCTCAAATGAACAAGTGAGTGTGTCTCTAAGTGAGGCACTAGCCTCCTTATTTATACAAGTCTGGCATGTGTGGAAGTGTCTTTTCATTGACAGGGCCGACTTATCAATCTGGGTGGTCATAACCACTTTTAATATATTTTGGGGCCTCTTTAATATATTCTGGGGCCAACTTCTTATTCTTCCTATTACAATTACATTTTGACCAATCCACAAAAGGGGATTTGGTCCTTTACAATTGTCGACGTGATCAATCCGCAATGTGGATTGATCCAATGAATAATATATCAAATAATAATCAGAATACACTTTGTAGTTACATTATTTCAAAACTCCCCCTTAACAAGAAGGGTATTCTTCAATAGCATCAGATGAGAGAGAGGACTACATCATCAACAACATCAAGAGGACAACATCATCAATATTGTCTTGGAACACTGACTGGCGTATCTATAAATCATCGAAAGTTTTCTTCAACGACAACATCGTCATTCTCAAAGGAATGCAATCATCATCTGCATCAATATGAATTAGTGTAAAACTAATACATCATCATCACAGCACAAGGCTGGATCATCATCATAATACTGGACTGGATTTACGTCACAAATGTCAAGCTGGAAGCATAATACTCTTCTTGCTTTACGTCACAACAATCAAGTTGGAAGCAAGATAATCGTCTTTGCTTTACATCACAACAATCAAGTTGGAAGCAAGATACTAGACTGGCTTTATGTCACAGCTATCAAGATGGAAGCACGGTGCTAGTTTCATCTCATCATCTTGCTTTACGTCACAACAATCAAGCTAGAAGCAAGATACTAGACTAGCTTTACGTCACAACTCTCAAGGTGGAAGCACAGTACTAGTCTCATCTCAATGTCTTGCTTTACGTCACAACACTCAAGCTAGAAGCAATATACTAGACTAACTTTATGTCACATCTCTCAAGCTGGAAGCATAGTACTAGTCTCATCTCAATGTCTTGCTTTACGTCACAACACTCAAGATGGAAGCAAGATATTAGATTGGCTTTACGTCACATCTCTCAAGATGGAAGCATAGTACTAGTCTCCTCTCAACGTCTTGCTTTACGTCACAACACTCAAGCTAGAAGCAAGATACTACACTGGCTTTACGTCACAACTATCAAGCTGGAAGCATAGTACTAGTCTCATCACATCGTCTTGCTTTACGTCATAGCAATCACGCTGGAAGCAAGATACTAGACTGGCTTTACATCACAGCTATCAGGCTGGAAGCATAGTACTAGTCTCATCATATCATCTTGCTTTACATCACAACAATCAAGCTGGAAGTAGGATACTAGACTGACTTTACATCACAACTATCAGGCTGGAAGCACAATACTAGTCACACCTCATCACAACAACTAGACTTGATTTACGTCACAGCGGTTAAGTTGTAAGCATAGTACTAGGTATATCTCATCATAACACTACTCCCCCTTTCGGACTATACCAAGATTATCTCGAAAGTGCTCAAACTTTACAAGAGATAGATGCTTGGTCAACACATCAACAACTTGTTCATCCGTGCTAACGTACTGGAGCTTTATGGATCCTCTCTGCACCATGTCACGGATATAATGATATCGTATCTCTATGTGCTTCGACCTATCATGGAATACAAGATTCTCTGTCATCTTTATACAACTCTGGTTGTCACATAGGATTGTGGTTGCTTCCATCTCTAGGTCAAATAGACTGGTCAACAACTTTCGAAGCCATATAGCTTCGCAGCTGATAGAACATGTAGCAATGTATTATGCTTCCACTGTACTGAGAGCAATGCTGGATTGCTTCCTACTCTACCATGAGACTATGGTTGATCCTAAACTGAAACAAAGTCCTAAAGTTCTCTTCCTATCAGAAACACTTCCAGCCCAATCTGAATCAATGTACCCACTCAATGTGAAATCATGATCTACATCATAACTGAGACCACAATCTAATGTACCTTTAAGGTACCTCATCACATGTTTTGCATCCACAAGGTGAACATGTCTGGGTTCTACTAGAAACTGACTCAAGGTGTTCACGACAAAACAAATATCTGGTCTGGTGTTCGTCAGGTACATCAGGGATCCAATAATCTATCTATACAGCGTGGCATCAATCAATTCTGATGAAGTATCAACCAACAACTTCAGTTTCATTTACATGGGTGTATTCATGGACTTGCACTCTAACATGTCGAATCTCTTCAGGATTTCGACTGCATACTTCCCTTGGTTAAGGAAGATCCTCTCTGGACTCTGCCATACCTCAAGACCTAAGAAATAATGCATTAGGTCAAGGTATTTCATCTCAAATTCTAAAGCAAGCCTCTTCTTACATTTGATGATGAGATTTTCTTCTCCAATTAAGAATAAGTCATCCACATATAGAAATAATATCACTGGCTCATCGTTCATGACCTTGAAGTAGAGGTTAGAATATTCTTTACTCTTGGTAAAGCCAAATCTTGTCAGGAAACTGTCTATCTGGCCATACCAAGCTTTAGGAGCTTGCTTCAATCCGTATAGAGCCTTCTTCAACTTGCAAACATGAGACTTCATGTCTTCAACTTCAAATCCTTGAGGTTGCTCTGTATACACTTCTTGTTCGATGAAACCATTTAGGAAAGGTATCTTTACGTCCATCTGGTGTAACTTTCACTTCATCTTAGCTGTAAGGGCTATGATGGTTCTGATCGAAGTGTATATAGCTACGGGAGTGAATGTCTCTTCATAGTAAATGCCTTCCTTTTGACAAAAGCCACAAGCTACAAATATTGCTTTGTACTTCTCAATGATTCCATCAACAACATGTTTTATTTTGAAAAAACATTTGGAAGATACCACATCCTTACTCTTCGGTCTGGGAACTATTTCCCATACAACATTCTTTATTATGGATTGGTATTCTTCTGTCATGGCATCTACCCATTCTTTATTCTCAATGGATTCTTCAAAGAAGGTAGGTTCTTTCTCTAGGAGATCACATATCAAAGCCATATAACTGTACAATGGCTTAGGTCTCTTCACCTGTCTCATGGTTCCTTTGGGAACACCATACTTCTCTCCATCTTGAATAAGATCTCTTGCCCAAGCAGGCTTTCTTTTATGGGAGATCGTCATCTAAGGAGGTTCTTGAAATTCTACTATGTCATGATCTTCTAGAATTTCCTCATCAGGGGAAGTTACGACTTCCCTCACTGGTTCAGCAACTCTGGGAACCTCCCTCACTGAATCTGCAATTCTGGGGATTAAGGGTTCCTCTTCATATACTTCTTCAAGCTGACATCTTCTTGATTTCTTGAGTGCTTCATATTCATCAAAGGTCACATCCTTGTTGATGTCAATGTGACGGTGACCTGGTATATAGATCCTGAAGGCCTTGGAGACCTCATAGTATCCCACAAATATTCCCCTCTTTCATGAGGGTTCCATATTGTTTCTCTTCTCTTTCGGTATATGTATAAATATCGGGCAGCCAAATATTTTGAGATGGCTTACCTCTGGCTTCTTTCCGGTGAACATCTCTTCTGGGGTCTTGAACCCAAGTGCACTATGGGACAATCGGTTTTTCACATATATGGTTGTCATTGCTGCTTCTTCCCATAAGCACATTGGAAGATCTTGATCATGGATCATTGTCTTCATGGCTTCCATTATCGTTCTGTTCTTCATTTTAGCTACACCGTTTTGTTGAGGATTATAGGGAGTAGTGAGTTCCCTCTTGATCCCAACATCTTTGCAGAAGTTCACAAACTCTTTTGAGGTGTATTCTCCTCCATTATCTGGCCTGCGTATCTTGATCTTTCTTTCATAAAGATTCTCTATCAAGGCTTTGAATTCCTTGAATTTGCTGAACACTTCATCTTTAGATTTCAGAAAATACACCTAGGTCTTATGAGAATAATCATCAATAAATGATACATAGTATACATACCCACTAATGGAGGACAATGGCATTGGGCCACACACATCTGAATGAATGAGTTCTAAGACTCCTTATGCTTTATTGTCTCTCTTCGAAAAAGGGTTCTTGATGTTCTTCCCTTGTGCACATCCATTGCACACGCCTTCATGGTCAACCTTGAGTTCTGGTAGACCTATGACATCTTTTCATACGTATGGTATTGCCTTGTAGTTGATGTGGGATAATCTTCTATGCTAAAGTTCACATGGATTCTCAATGGCATGGGTCATGGCAACTTCTGAGTGACCCTTTAGCTTATACAAGCCACCTTCTTCTTTTCCAATGATGATTGCTTCATTTATGGTTTCTCCTTTAGCACGTTGCCTTCTGCAACCTTCACTATAGCTTCCTCAGGGTTATTACCCGTGACCTGGAACAAGGTCAACAAAACAACAAGCAATAGTAATATCCTTTTGATAATATGAAGCAATAGCATGAAAAATCATCACAGTAGATCCTTTGGAGCTATCACTTGTAACTTGTCTGAAGCAAAGATTAAAGGTAAGGAATACAATACGAAATTAGGTCAACACTCTCATAGTGTTGTGATCAAACATTCCTCCATGGAAACTTGGAACTAACACATGAGGTTTCTCCTAGGACTTGGAGCCTTGTCCTCAAGAGTGAGTGCTTGCTTTTCTTCCAAGTCTCCTTCACTCAATATGACGAGTGCTTTATTCAACCTGTCTTTTGTACTGAGACAATATGTTATCTTGACAGAAGGTTGGGTTAGAGGATAATCTCTATGATCTCAACTTTTGATCCATCTAATACCTTGACTCAGATTTTGATCAAAGGTTAGAATGACGGTCATGCAACATTGATCAAAATAATGTCATAACAAAAAGATGCATATCAAATAATCACACCTGGGTTGCATCATTCCTATGAATGTGCTGGATCTTGAGATGCTTCTGGATCTATGGAAAGAGATCCCTTCTCCTGCAAATACTCTTTAAAGTTTAACTATTTAAGAATATGTGAGTACATACCTCTGATAGCATTTGCAAGTAGTGGTACCATTTGGTAGCAGCGGTGATCATTACCAACTCTTGAAAATTTGAAGGGTGATTACAACTGGTACTATAGCTGATACTTCAACTGGTACTGCAACTGCAATTGATATTGCAACTGGTTTTGAGACTGCAACTGCAACTTAGGGTTTTATGAGAAAACCCTATTTTTTCAAACTTTAAATTTTGAAATTATGATCCAGGGGATAGAGGCGCTGGGCTGAGGCGAGTAAGCTGGTGCAGTCAGATTTATGAAAATCCAACTTTTACCCCTCCAAACTTGATCTGTGGATTTCTGGACTGGTGCTTCTGGTTTTCTGGTACCTCTGGTACTTCTGGTACTCTGGTTTTCTAGTACTTCTGGTACTTTGTGAAACTAGGGTTTCACTTTCCGGGAGATCTAGCCACTGAAAAGTTGCGTTGAAGGTGCCAAAATGATCCTTGAGGGACGGTGCACTTTTCTAGATGGTTTTAGGGATGAAATACCTCACCAACAAAAATCCCTAATTTGCATGTATGGCAACAGTGACGTTTTTCACTTTCTCTTGTGAAAGATGCTCTCTTCAGCTTGGATCTAATACCATGTTAATGTTTAATCTATTATTAGAGTTCTTTGCATTTGAATAGATAATAATAGCATAATATAGGATCACTGAGAAATACACAATCACAAGAGACAGATCATTTATCCTGGGAAACCCTCATGGGGCAGAAAACCCAACAAAACTTCCTTATTATAGATAGCCAATACAATGCTAAGAGATAACTCAAACAAGTACAAAAAGTCCTCTCCCAAAGATGTGCCTCTCTCTCTCTCTCTCTCTCTTCTCCAACTGCAACTCTAAAACTTGTCTCTCAAATGAACAAGTGAGTGTGTGTCTAAGTGAGGTTCTAGCCTCCTTATTTATACAAGTCTGGCACGTGTGGAAGTGTCTTTTCACTGGCAGGGCCGACTTCTCAATCTGGGTGGTTATAACCACTTTTAATATATTTTGGGGCCTCTTTAATATATTATGGGGCCGACTTCTTATTCTTCCTATTACAATTACGTTTTGACTAATCCACAAAAGGGGATTTGGTCCTTTACAATTGTCGACGTGATCAATCCGCAATGGGGATTGATCCAATGAATAATATATCAAATAATAATCAGAATACACTTAGCAGTTATATTATTTCAACAAGAGGGGTATACTTGAATAAAACCATTGTTTGGATATGTTTTTATGCTGATATAAAGGCTTGTGTGCCGGTAAATCGGGTTTTAAGCATGTGGTGTGATTTCCTTTTGAGGAAACATCTCAGATCCTTGTAAAGGATGTTGCGAGAAAACATGAAACAATTGAGAGTTACTAGCTGAGTGATTCATGGACAACAAAATGCACTAATGGCCTTGATAAATGAATGGTACAACCCGAGGGACTGTGAGTAGTGAAGGGGGTACATTCCTTGGGTAGTGTAGTTTGTGGGGAAAAGAGAGAGCTGGAGGTTTGGAACTGTTCTGAGACTAGAACCTAGGTTGGGGCTGCTCTGTGTGGAGAGTGGATAGCTAGTGGATCTCATCTCCTTGTGGACTCATAGCCCCAGCTCGGGGGTGGCTTGTTGATGAGAGAAAATGATGAACAGTGCCTATGGCTGGGAGGTTCATCCTTCGTTTCCAACTAGTTGATTAATCATTAACATATAAGTGTTTTTGTTATGTTCTTATGTTGAATTTCCTTGTGTAAATAGTTTATATGAATGTTGTGTGTTTTTTGTTGCTTGAACACTTGTATTCATGTTTAATTTATGTTGTTAGATGCATTTAGAACTATAGTATCAGTCAAATGGTCAAATGTGTGTGTGATATGCGGCTGGTAAGCTGCAAGAATTTGATTAGCAATAAATCTTAATAATTTAATAAGTTTATGTACATAATGTTCCTCAGTTGAGCGTTGGGTACGTTACAGGGGTAGCAATGGGGTTGTTGGCTTCTGGAGTTGTGGATTCCTCATCATTGATGTAAGCTTCCAAAATTGAAGCAACGTCGTCCCCTAGGGTTTTCCTTGATATTTCTTTTGTACCAACAAGTTTCTCTGCCCTTAGTTCTTCGTTGTATCCAGGATTGGTTGAGTCTTGTTCATGCCCCATCATATCTTGTGCTTTAGTTGTTTCTTTCAACCATTTTTCCCATGCTAGTTCTTATGTAACAACAACGGGTTTTCTTTTTCAGGTGGCGGAATTACTTCTTTCCCTTTTCTTCTTTCTAGTCATCGAGTATGTTGCCCTTTTTCTTGTCCTCAACAAACTTTTGGTTGCAAGTTTTCTTCTTGTGACCTCTATGTCACTGTCATGGTTTCCTTCATCTTTTAGAGGAATTTCAACAGAACCCTCGGGGGTTTCTTTATCAGTGGTTGCAGTTCTGAGAGTTGCATCTTTTTTGGCCTCCATAGTTGCATTTGTTACAGTGTCTAGAGTTGCAGTAGCCACGCCCTATATATTTGTGGTGGCCTCAGCTTCTAGAGTTGTAGCGTCACTGTCTCATGGAGGAGTTGTTGCGACTATTGCTCTTCTGGATGATGTTACGATGTCAACTAGTTCTCTTACTACGTCATTCCATGTTCTTCCCTCCCTTTGCAATCCTTGTTTGACCAAGAGTTTGATTAGTCCATGGTGTGAGAGGGATTCTCGAAGGAGGAGGACCTTTTATGCCCGCTTGGCCATGTTTTGCAACATCCTCTAAAGGAAAAATGACAATTTGACCAACCTCCCATGCCATAGGTGATCTAGTAACCAGATGTGTAGTAGGTAGATGACCCCATAATGACCCTCATCGATAATGTATCGTTCCATGATGTTGGAAACATATTTTCATGGGCTTGGCAAGGAAGTCTTGTCAAACCCTATTCCCTTTTTTACCAATGTTTCCCCTGGTTCAAGGAATTGTTCAAGAAATTTGGGTTTGGGACTCTGAAGGCAATACCATCATTCTCTCATCGAAGGAATCCTAGTCACTTCTGCAATTACATCCTCTGTTACATGCACAAGTACCCCTGCTACCTATGTCCATATTTCCCTAAAGTTTATGGTGAATTCCTGATCCGGATTATTTTCGGCACGAAATGAGAGCGGAGATATAATAAAGAAATGCACAGAGATATCACGTATATCCAGTAATATAACAGAAATATATCAGAGATGCAACCATAAACACAGAGATACAGTAATACACGATTTCTATTAATGAAAGAAATGTAGAGAGACTATAAAAATACAGAGTGAAAGACTCGCTAGAATGGTGGCAGCTTATCTCTGAGAAGAGATGTGACGGCTACTCGCATTCGCAAGAAGATGATTAAAATGAGGCTCGGAAGGTCCTTTTACAATAGACGGGAATGCCAAAAGTCCTAGACATCCAAAAACCTAACCCTAGGAGATGAAGCGCCAAAAGTCATGTGGGCCTCGTTTGGGTAAGTTAGTACATCAACTTCCCGGGGTCATAAATTTTGCATACGATCTCCGTTTTAGGCATGTGATAGCTCGTTGGAAAGGTATCGTCGAGGAGATTCATTTTGGGGCCTCAAGTATGCCTTTGGCTATCATTTAGAACCTCGATCTCGAAAAAACTTCATTTAGGCCCTCAAAATGGCCCTGGAAGTTAAAACCTGCTAAAAATAGTAAATTGCCAAAATGGCCAGAAAACTGTTTTGAGCCATTTGGAAAAGGTGGGTGGCCCCCGATATCCACC
>ML785857.1:60025-87193 GCA_009831015.1 Picea engelmannii
AGCCATCCACTAGTGATTATGTTCAAAAAGGCATCCTTAGATAGAGGTTCATGATATAATTCAATCATGTGTCCATCTTCCATCATAGGAGTTCTTTCGTCATCAATGGTGTGAAGTTTGATGGCTCCATTGTCATATACAGTATCAATCTCATAAGACCCGAGCCATCGAGTGTGAAACTTCCCTCTAAAATCCTTGAACCTGGATTCAAATAATAAGGCCCAGACTCTGAATATGAATTTCTTCTTCTCAATGAACTTGTCATGCCATCGATCTCTTTGATGTTGTATTATGTTTTTGTGGTATAGGGCACTTTGTTGAAGTTCATCTAGTTCGTTGATCAAAAGAAGTCTCTGCTTTTGAGCTTCGGTCGGCAATAATACTCTCTTTTTGTGCAAGAGTTCATATGGAGTACAACCAATAGTAGTCCTCCATGTCCTCCGGTAGGCCCATAGAGCTTCGGGTAGTCTGTCAGCCCAGATCTTGAGGTGTAGTCTGCCAATAATGGTGATGATGGCCTCAAGGATTTGTTTTGTCCCTTCTACTTATCCATTGGCCTACGAGTGATATGGTGTAGTGACCTTGTGTTTGATATTTTATTTATCCATCAAGTCTCTAATGAGTCTTGAAGTGAATTGAGTTCCTCCATCAATAACGATTTCTCGATCTATTTTGAATCTAGTGAAGATTTATTCATGAAGAAATCCTACTACTACTTGTTTTGTTGCGATCGTGAGTGCCTTGGCCTCCATCTATTTTGTGACATAATATGTGCATTCTAGGATGTAGGAGTTATGGTAGGAAGAAGGGTTGATCAGCCCTACAAAGTCTATGGCCCATTTATCAAAGGGTTCTAATACCAACTATGACTGTAACGACATCTTATCTAATTGCACCGGTCTTCCCATGCCCTGGCAACTATCACACCTTTTTACATAGTCCTTGGCATCTTTGAAGATAGTGGGATAATAATACCATTGGTGAAGTACCTTGTACCCAATCCTCTTGTCTGCAAAGTGGCATCCACATGGACTGTCATGGCAGGTTTTCAAGATCTCATGGACCTCATCTTCTCGCACGCATCTTGTGATAGTAAGGTCAAATCCTATTGGAAGAGGCAGTTTTTTATCCATGATGATATCCAACTTTGTTTGATTATATTTTGTCCCACTTTTAGAGATAAATTGTGTGGGATTCTACCTAAAGCCATATAATTAGCGATATATGTGAACCAATGAGAGTTAGTAGAAACCACAAATAGGTCCTCATTAGGAAAAGAATCTTCTACAGGTAGCTCATTCTCGTTAGATGTAAGTCTTGAAATAAAATTAACCACTACATTATCCTTCCCTGGTTTATTGAGGAGGGTTATATCATATTCATGTAGTAACAATAACCACCTAGTTACCCTGCCATTAGTGATAGGTTTGTTCATTAAATATTTTATGGCAGCATGGTCAACATGCAATATTATTGGATATCCTGTGATGTAATGTTGAAATTTATTAATTGTGTGTATTACAACAAGAAACTCTTTTTTTGTTCCCATATAATTTAGTTATGTGGGCGAGAGATTTTTGTTGATGTAGTAGATTGCATATGGATCTTTTCCTTCTAGTTGTCCTAGAAAAGCTCTAATGGTGGTGTCTGATGCATCCATGGAGATATGGAATGGGAGGGCCAATCAGGCCCTCTTAAAATAGGAGCTTCAAATACTTTAATTTTAAGTTCGTCAAGTGCATGCTGGCATATCTCTGTCCATAAAAAATCTAAATATTTGTTAAGTAATGCAAATATTGGATGAGCAATTCGTGATAGATTTTCAATAAAGTGACGGTAATAACCAACATATCGTAAGAAACTTCGTACTTGTTTTTGTGAACATGGAGTTAGGAAATTTAATATTATCTTGATTTTCATCGGATCCACTTGGATACCTTTGGATGAGATGTAGTGCTCTAGTATGATGCCATCAGTTAACATCATTGCACATTTCTCATTACTGGGGGAAACATTAGGTTCCTTACACCTTATCAATGTTTTCTCTAGATTTTCCAATGCCTTATCAAATTCATTCCCATATGTCATGAAATCATCCATATATGTTTCAACACAATCATGAATTAAATCAGAGAATATAACAATTACAACTCTTTGAAAGGTGGCATGGGCATTACATAACCAGAATGGTAGAACATGATAGGAAAATGTCCCCCATGGATAGATAAACGTTGTTTTTTCTTGATCCATGGGCGCAATATGGATCTTGTTATACCCATTGAATTCATCAAGAAAGGAAAACTATTTCTTCCATGCTAACGTATCCAGGACCTGGTCAATGAATGGAAGTGGGAAATGTTCCTTGTGTGTTTCTTTGTTGAGTTCTCTATAGTCCACACTGTCAGGAAATGAGATACACTTCCAAACTAAACCTAGCAGAAGAGAAGAAGAATTTAATCAAGAATGTAAATGACAAAGCAATCACACAATACAGAGAGATTTTACCCTAGAAACCCAAACTAGGAAAACCAACACTCCTTGAGCATTATGCTCTCTTGTTGTCTTATTCAATCTTAATAAAAGATTACATGTCTAACCTTGGTCCACACTAAGACATAATCGACATCATACCCTCTTGCTTACACAAGACCAACCCTTTAGCCAATCCGACTTACATCTGCATGACCACCAACCTCTAAATTATAGTCTCTTGGAAATTAGCCATTCATCATCTAAAGATTCATCATTATCCTTTATGACCTTACAACACGCCTCTTTAAAGGATTTATAGCAAGAAAAACCCTAAATACATGGCACCCAAAAATGGTTACAGATCTATGCAAATAATTGGCTACAAATCCTGCGAATCTCAGGATTTCGTTACAGTTGACTCTGAGTCGGATTACCAGTCAACTACCAGTCGGCCTTCATTCGGTTGCCACACGCCCACATGTCGACCTCTTGTTGGTTGACCTCTTTGACTTGTTGTCGATGCCTTTACCATGTCGAACCGCCTCAACCTTTGACTTCGACTTTACCTGGATGACTAAATTTGACTTTGACTTGTTGTCGATCTACCTCAACCCTCGACCCTCGACCTGTTGATGATCCACCTTAATTTCGACCGTCAGTCGATCCACCTCGACTAGAATTTCACTACAAAGAATATAACAACCCAACATTCTCCCACTTGTTGTCTTATTTGCTGAAACTAAGAGATTTCTGAACTTTTGTTCACAGACCCAAGGTAGCAATGCCCATTGCCTCTCTACACCAAGAGAACTTCACAACACTCACAAACTTGGTCAACGAGTCTACTATGCTTTCCAACTTGTCTACTTTCTCCAGTAGCACCTTGTTACTTTCCACTGTATCTCTTATGAAATGGTGTTGTAAATCAATGTACTCAGTCTTAGAATAATAAGCAAGGTTCTTTGCAGCCATATTGTGTCTTTACTCCCATGAGTGGTTGCCATGTATTCATCTTCTATTGTTAACAAGGATACGACCTCAAGTCACTTACTCATGCATCTTATTGCTCCACCGAACATCTTGAAGACATATCCAATGGTTGACCTTCATTAATCCATATCTCCAACCCAGTCGACGTCAACAAATCCATGTACATTTAATTTACCATTGTCACCTCCATGTTTTCCTTGGTAGCATATAACATAGTCATTCATGCCACATAAATACCTGAATACTCTCTTGACAATTTTCCAGTGATCCTTTCCAGGTGTCGACATGTACCTTCTCAACACTCCCATTGCATGGGCAATGTCTGGTCGAGTGCATACCATCGCATACATTAGACTACCAACAACACTTGCATAGGGAACATGTGTCATGTCCTTTATTTCTTCTTGTGTCTTTGGACACTATTCAGAAGTTAGCGTTGCTCCCATAGGAATTGGCACATTCACCGGTTTGAAATCCTGCATGTTGAAATGTTCAAGAACTGTTTCATTATACTTCATCTGATTCAACCAGAGCTTTCTAGTGGCTCGATCTCTCTTAATCTCCATTCCCAGAATGAAGTTAGTTGCACCGAGATCCTTCATGTCGAACATGGAGGATAATTTCTTCTTCATCTCCTTTATTGCATCCATGGTGTTTCCAATCAACAACATGTCATCGACATACAAAGCTACATATATGAAACACCCATCTTCTTCCTTGGAATATATGCAGTGATCAAATTTTCTTCTCACAAATCCCAAACTAAGGATGTATGTCTTGAACTTATGGTACCACATCTTTGGTGATTTCTTTAGACTATAAAGGGATCTTTTCAGTTTACACACCAAATATTTCTTTCCCTTTACTACAAATCCTTCAGGTTGTTTCATGTAGATTTCCTCTTCTAGGTCCCCATGTAGGAACGTTGCCTTCACATACATATGTTCTATTTCCATATCAAATGTTGTAGCCATTAGTACTCCAATGGAAGTTAATTTTGCAATAAGGGAAAAATTTTCACCGAAGTCAACTCCCTCAACTTGGGAATATCCTTTCGCTACCAGTCGAGCTTTTAACTTCTCGACTTGTCCTGCAACATTCATCTTCTTCTTGAATACCCATTTGCTACCAACGAAATTTCTTCCACTAGGTAACTTGATTAAATCACATGTATCGTTCTTGTGCAAGGATTCCATATTTTAGATCATGGAGTCCTTCCATAGTTTACCCTCTACTTAGTCGACTGCCTCATCGATCGACTTGGGCTCATCATCGATGGTAGTTAACACGAATGTGGAATGGAAGTCGGGTGAACTACACATTTCGACTAGTTTTCTTACTCTTTTTGACCTCCTTACGACCGGGGTCGGTTGTTCCACCTCTTCCTTTGATTCAGTCGACTCATCTGAATCATCTTCTTCATTCCTCAGTTCAAATTGCACCATCTCAGAATTATTCTTGACTCGGACAATTTCTTCAGGCTCAGACTTACCTCCAACTTCTCTGAAGACCACATCTCGACTGTACATTGTTCTCCTTGATTTAGGATCCCAGAGATTATATCATTTCATTCCTTCATTGTACCCAATGAAAATACATTTGACTGTCTTCTTGTCGAGCTTGCTCCTATTTTCCTTGGGAACATGCACAAATGCATCACATCCAAATACTTTGAGATTTGAAACCAAAGGCTTCTTACCTGACCATACCTCATGTGGATTTGTGTCGACTAGTGCCGATGAAGGAGACATATTCACCATATATCTTGCATTGTTGACTGCCTCCACCCATAATTCTTGTGCGAGCCCAGCACCACTGAGCATGCTCATTGCCTTATTCATCAACATTTTGTTCATTCTCTTTGCAACTCCATTTTTTTGTGGGGTATATGGTGTGGTCTTTTGGTGTGTTATGCCACACTGCTTACAGAACTGATCAAATTATCTTCCACATAATTCACCACCATTGTCAGTTCTCATCACCTTAATGTTCTTATCTGTTTGGTTTTATACAAGAGCTTTAAACTCTTTAAACTTCTCAAAAACCTATGATTTCTTCCTTAGGAAATATACCCATGTATTCCTGGAAAAATCATCTATGAAGGAGACATAATACAAGGATCCACCAATTGAAGGCACTGTAACTGGGCCAAACACATCACTATGTACCAATTCTAGAACCCCATTTGCCTTTGTCACTCTAGATGGGAACCTCACCCAACTTTGTTTTCCATATATGCAATGTTCGAAAAAGTCAACTTCTAAACCACATTCAGGAAATTTTTTAACCATACCTTTGTTGTGCATAGATCGAAGTCCTTTTTCTCCAATGTGTCCCATCCTCTCATTCCATAGCATGGTTAGGTTGATTTTATCATGTCTTGTCGATTCGTTTTGTACTGAATCAGCCCGAGTTGGGTCGATTTGAGTTGAAATCAAGACGACTTGAGGAGCAAGAATGTTGTTGCATCCAGTTGAGTCGATATTCCCTTACAGCTTGTATATGGTTCTAATCTGAACTCCTTTCATTAAGACCATCACACCTCTGACCATCCTGCACGAATCCTTATGAAACAGAGTGTGCACTCAAGCATCACTCATCTTACTGACAAATATAAGGTTTCTTTCCAAACTCAAAATGTGTAGCACACCTGAAAGGGTTCTTTTCCTACCATCCTGTAGTATCAGTTGAACTCTTCCTTGTTCGAAAATTTTGGTTGTCGAGTTGTCCTCCAATAACGCATCACCTCCATCATATCTTTCATACTCACAGAACCATTCTCTATGTGGTGTCATATGATAGGATTCTCCTGAATCGATAAAATAAACACCTTGATCAGACTGTGTACTGGTCGACGCCAGGTACACATCACCTCCCCTATCCAGAGTCATCTTTTTCTCAGTCGACTGCTTCTCATTGGATCCCATACTGAATTCCATCGTCCTTGACTTATAATCCTTTTTGTAATGCCCAACTTTACCACATTTCCATCATCTTCTTTTCGACTGAACTGGGGATTTTGATCTACTCTTCGACTTAGACTTTCTACCTGAGAATTTACCTTTATCTCTTTCAATTGGCCGACCTCTCACCAGTAAATCATCTTTGGTCGATCCTTCCATGTTCTTTCTTCTGACAGAAGAGAAGCAAGCACGTATTCTAGCGCTAGTGTGGTTGTATTACTCCCTATAGCCACGACTAACCTATCCCAAGACTCTGGAAAAGAACATAATAGGCTTTTACACTTCTCCTCCTCATTGATTTTAATATCCATAGACGATAACTGGCTTAAAATGGTATTAAGTGCATTTAAATGTTCAGTTACCAAACTTCCATCACTCATTCTCAGAAGAAACAATTTCTTTCTGAGAAACAACTTATTTACCAGAGATTTTGACTAGTATAAGCTTCCCAGCTTGTCCCATAGTTTCTTTGCCTAATATTCACCTTAGACATTCAACAATACCAAATCTGAAAGACAAAGTCGAATCGTACTTATTGCTCTTCTTTCAAGTTTCTCCCATTCTTCCATTGACATGCTTGACGGCTAGGTACATGGACAGATAATTATCCATTGTTCTCGATCTACAAGAAGATCTTCCATTTTAAGCTTCCAAAGCTCAAAATTTTGGCCATTGAATTTTTGTATCTGTATTCTTGAATTGCTCGCCATTCTTTAGTACGATATTTAACTCAATTTATGACTTACAACTCTTACTGTACCTAGGGATTAACTCTCAGATTTAAGATTGGTAACTCAAGATCTGACACACACTTCAAAGCATAACACATATTTGATATCACTTGTCAGGAAATGAGATACACTTCCACACTAAACCTAGCAAAAGGGAAGAAGAATTTGATAAAGAATGTAAATGACAAAGAAATCACACAGTACACAGAGATTTTACCCTGGAAACCCAAATCGAGAAAACCAACATTCCTTGAGCATTATGCTCTGTTGTTGTCTTATTCAATCTAAATAAAAGGTTGCATGTCTAAACTTGGTCCACACCTAAGACACAATCGACATCATACCCTCTTGCTTACACAAGAACAACCCTGTAGCCAATTCGTCTTACATCTACATGACCAACAACCTCTAAATTACAGTCTTTTGGCGATTAGCCATTCCTCATTTAAAGATTCAAGATTATCCCTTACAACCTTACAACACACCTTTTTATAGGCTTTAAAGCAGGAAAAACCCTGAAGACATGGCACCCAAAAATGGTTACAGATCCATGTAGATCATTGGCTACAAATCTTGTGAATCTTAGGATTCTGTTACATTCGACTCCAAGTCGGATTACTAGTCGATTACCAATCGGCCTTTATTCGGTCTTCAGTCGGTTTCAACACACCCACCTGTTGACCTCTTGTTGGTTGACCTCTTCAACTTGTTTTCAATTCCTTTACCATGTCAAACCACCTCGACCTTTGACTTCAACTTTACCCGGTCGAGTAACTTCAACCTTCAACTTGTTATCGATCTACCTCGATCCTCGACCTATTGTCGATCCACCTTGACTTTGACCGTCAGTCAATCCACCTTGACTAGACTTTCACCGTGAAGAATATAACAACCCAACACACACACAAATTCTCCATTTACCATTTTTCTTTGGTACCATGAGTAGAGGGGAGACCCATTGGCTGTAAAAAATTAGATAGATAAAGTTGGTTGCAGGTAATTTATGTAGCTCTTCCTTAACTATGTCCTTTAGTGTATGATTCATTTGACGCTAAGGTTGACAGATGGGTCTAGATCCTCCTTTAATGTATATGTGATGTGTGCATAGGTCAAGATATTCCCTTCATGTCAGAGTAGTCCCAGCCAAAGGCATCACTATGCTTTTGTAGCACTTTAACCAGTTGCTCTTTTTGTTGTTCAGTCAGTCCCTGGTTGACTTTCAAGGTTTTCCCGGGGATGATTTCTATCATTTCTATAGTGGACCCTTGATCTTTCTCGGGTGAGGAATTGTGATATACAGGTGAGATGCATGTTGAGGCTAGAGAAGCTCGTGTTTTTGGATGCATAACATGCTCAAGAACATTTGAGTTGGTTGAGGAAGAAGAATAAGCTATGAAATCATTGATTTCAACATCCTTTGTTTTCTCTCTGATAGCTAAGTATTAATCTATAGAGAGGACTTGATGAGCTTCTCCTTCTTCATCACTATCCTCTCCATCAATCTATAGTGATATTTCAAAATCTATGTTGGTTTTGGCAAGAGGATAGAGGGTTAATTGTTTTGTAGAGGTCCCATGGGAGATGGTCATGTTGCCTAACCTACAACCAATGTAAGCATCAACAGTGCCTAGCCAAGGCCTTCCCATCATTAAAGGATACCCTCCCAGAGAGGTTTTAGATTATAGGACCATAAAGTCGACGGTATATTCCCACAAATCTACAGAGATCACTACGTCTTCTAAGATTCCCTTTGGTTCGATAGTTGATATGTCAACAAGTTAGAGTATGGTTGGGGTTTCCCTAAGGCTCGTGAGTCCTAAGGCTTGCATGGTCTCGCGTGTCATAACATTAATGGCAACATCGAGGTCGATTAATGTGTTGCTAATGAGTGTATTATTAATCTTCACATTAACTACCAGACTACCAGGGTAAAAATATTTGGCCGCGAGAAAGTCTCTCATCATTAAGTTTGATAGTTTACCCATAACATGGATAGTTTGAGGGTCCTTCCATTTTCTACCAGGTTTCCTTAAACAAAGTTCCTATACCACTTTCAAATAGATAGGCACATATTTGATGGCTTGGAAGAGTGGTATTTTAACACAGACATTCTTGAGTTCCCCCAAGAAGTCAAACTCAGGTTGTGTAAGAGTTTTATTTAGGTTTAATCTTTCTAGATAGGGTGGTTTTTGAAGTTCAGGGTGGGCATGATCAACTTTTAAGGGTTCATGAGATTGGTTTTGTTATGTTTCTTCATTCCAAATGTCCTCATTCAAATCTTCAATATGGATAGGAGGTTGGTCCTTAGTTAGTGTCTTCACAAATCAAAGATGGATATCATTACAGTCCGAGGAAGAGATGGATATCATTACAGTCCGGAGAAGAGATGGAATAGGTAGGGTAGGCAACAAATCTGACAACTTGTGTTGGTGGGCTTGAACTTCCATTATTAAGGTTAGAGATGGGTTGTGCAAGTAGTTGTCGCCGAGGAGGGGCAGATTTGGATGCCAACATCTAGGGAGGAGGAGGAAGTTGCATGGGTGGTTGTGTTATGGGTTGTTGGGGGCCTCCTAAAGTGGGATTTCTTCACCCTTGTTTCCATAACTGGTTTGGAGGAGAAGAAGCCACCCATTATTGTGTTGGCATGCCCCATGGTTGAGAATCATACTCCATGGAAGGGTTAGTCCAATATGAATTAAAATACCGAGATTTCTTTTGAATCATACCTTGAGGTCTAGGTGGCCATGGTCGCTTCTGAGAGACAAAGCATAATTGCTATAGTTCCTAAGATTTTTTATAGATAGTTTTCAGTCCTAGTAAGGATGGATAGTTGCAATTAGCATGGTCCTTGTTGCATATTCCACAAACCTCAATTTGATCCAATGTACATTCTTTGCATGGGTACTTCGTTCTGCACTTTGGGAAAAAGATAGCCAAAGCTCGTTATGTCTCTTCTTTCTTCTGCTTCATTTGAAGTGTATCCAGCTAGGAGATCAAGGAGCTAAGTATACCAGCCTTGAAGTTTTCTAACATGTTCTTGATCTCTACTCTTGTGACTCCACCTCCAACAACCTTTCAATTCTTGTTAATATATATCTTGGTCCTTTGCTTTCTTTTGAAGTACCTTTGGAATATTTGTGACAAAGCTCCAAGATAACACCATAATCTAACTTAGAAACATATCCTCATCCCATCAAGTTGAAAAGTTCATTGCAATCATCTCAGATTCCTCCAAGGAATACGACACATCGTGTCTCGGGAGCCAAATCTCCTTGCCTTTCCCTCTACAAATTATAGTTAAACCTTTTGACATAATCCTCAAGGCTCTCATCTTCATGTTGTGTCATCCTAAAGACTTCCTCCCTCTTTTCTTTATCTTTACAATAGTCCTGGTACTTTTCCATAAATGTCTTCATCATCTCGACCCATGTGCAGATACCGTCCATACCAAGGCCCATGAACTAGCATAATGCAAAGTCCTTGGGTGTGGCGGAAAAAAGATTCAATTTATAGGAATATGACACATAATCATAGCTTCTGCAAGGTATGTCGAATTCGAAAAGGAAGGTGTCAGGATATTCTTTAGATATACCATGAAAATTCAACAAGGCTAAATGAGGGATATTCTTCATTTCAGTCTCTTCATTTGATCCTCTAATTGGAAATCTGAAGGTAGAGGTTTCTTCTTTGAAAGTTTTGTTTATCATCTCCTTCCCAGGGTTGATTTCTATTTTTGAATGTGCTTTAGGAAAGACAAACTCCCTAGAGTGGTATTGTTCACTGATCAGATCTTTTGAAAGTGGCACCTCTGTGTGCATAGAACCTGGTACAACTTCAGATTCCTAAGTGGAGGTTTCAAGTCTCCTCTTGGCAATGGAACTTGTTGTAGGTGGAAAAATAATTTGGCTAACTATGCTCCTTTCCCTCTTGAGAGTGTCTTGCATTGTTAACTTTACAAGGATTTTTCGATGAACTAATGAATCTACCTTGTTGGTCTCTAACTCTATGCATAGAAAAAAATAGAAAATCATCCTACAATTTGTTGAAAAGAAATCATATCACTTGATCTATGGTAATGAAAATCCAAACAATAGAAAAATAAAAACTTTACTTTTGATAGTTCCCCGACAATGACACCAAAAATGACAGACTTTTCAATCACTTCCTAATTAATTTAATAAGAAACTAAAGAGTTGTACATTTAATTATCAATATGAGGTCGTAATTGAACTTATGAACTGTCGTGCACCGTATATGCAAGTATAGTGTTGTGATTTCCAATGAGTTGTAGTAATTTCAAATGATTGTCACAGGGAAAGAATTCAGGATGCTTTAGCAAGTCACCAAATTAAGCTATATCAAATCCACACTGTAGGAAAGTAAATCACGCTTGCGGGAAATTAAATCACACGTGCAAGAAAGTAAATCACACTTGTGGAAAAGTAAATCACGATTGTGGGAAAGTAAATTACAATTGCAAGAAAGTAAATCACACTTGCGGGAAAGTAAATGACGCTTGCGGGGAAGTAAATCACACTTGCAGGAAAGTAAATCACACTAGTAGAAAAGTAAATAACACTTGCGGGAAAGTAAACCACACTTGCAAGAAAGTAAATCACACTTGCAGGAAAGTAAATCACACTTGCAGGAAATTAAAGGTGACTTGTTCCAGTATTAAGATGACCTTGATTAATGTGACAGATGTATTACAATTTATGCACCGAGATACAACAAACCTTAAGCTACAAAGATCAAACCACAATGTGCTTGTAAACAAATGAAATGAATTATCTTAATTTGCAAACCACATGATTGTCAACTAGAAAGCTAGATGCATAATTGTAGCAGCCAAAGTTGCAGCAACATGGGTCACAACAACACGAATTACAAAAACTAGAATTGCAAAAAGAATAAAGTTTAAATAGGAATTGCTAGAAATAAATGAAAGTGAATAAAATATGCTACAACTATACACTAACAAACCAAAAGACAAGGTTTTACAATGTTAAAACAGGATGGTGGCAACAAAATTACAACATCGAGGAAATGCCAAAAGTTGCAACACAATGTTTTAAAGAGGAATTGTTGGAAATAAAGGAAAGAGACTACAATTATGGATTTCTCAATCAAAAAATGATACCCTGCAACGCCAACACTAAGCTACAACAATTGGTTAGAAGTTTAGTAGAGGAATTGTTGGAAATAGATGAAATTATGGAAACGTTGTTATAACTATTCACACATGAATCGAGAAACAAAACTTTGCAATATGAACTCTAGGTCACAATAATCGAAAGCTATAATAATGGAAGATGCTACAGTTACAGTAAGATGTTAATGAAGGAATTGCTGGAAATAAATTAAAGAGATAGAAATGAAACTAAGATTACTTCTACAAATTAGAAGATATGCACACAGTACCGAGCTAAGGAGGGGGTCCTACCTCCTTAGATGAGGTACTAGTACAAGAATTCAAGAGACACTAAATGATCAACATGCCATCAATTGAACAAGAATAAAACATAACCATTATTAAGCTAAAATATGTAGCTTCAATACAATTATGTCTTACAAACTATATGTTGATTTTCTTCCATCCCTTTGCTCAACGAGAGTGGGTGTATTTATACCAATTGACTTATGCCTAAATGATCTAAGATGATCGATGGACAAGCACGAGAATCGATTTGTCTAATCGTGTTACATTGAAATTTCCAAAGGAGTGAAAAGTCAATTGCCTAAATTGGCCATGACAAGTGGTGGCTGAGTTGTGCATTCAGTTATAGCACCCTAATTTCCCTTGTTGTATTCCCAAGCGGTTTTCGGTTGATTGGTTGTTCCCTGGTGACATATGTATGTTTGACCGTTGAGTTGTTACAGAGTTGCAACAACGGTTTGAAGTGGGAGTTGTAGCAACAACCATAATTGCAGTTGTGGGAGTTGCAACAACGACCATAGTTGCAGCAGTTACACTGAACAGGAATTGCAACTCTCATCTTTGAAAGGTGTCTGTGCAACTTGTTCATGTAAAACATGGTTAGCATGAAAAGTAATAATCTCTTGAAATATGCATACAAAAAGTATTGAAAATGGCATGTTGGGTGAGTGATTGTACCTTAACCAAAAATGTGTCATTGTGGATGGAAAGTGTTATGAATATGGAGGTGGAAATGGGAAAAAGTTGAGAAAAAAGTATTGGACGAGTGCTAAAAAGAAGTCAATTTGAACACCCATCATCAACTCTGAGAGCCTACCTTAGAAGGGAACCATGCTGAAATATAAAGGTAAACATTATGAGAACTAGATGCCTAAATAACCAATAGTCTAGGTAAATAACTGGTAAAATATTAATAGCTTGAACAAAAAATAAAATAAAAAAAATGACAGATCCTGATTACAAGATGTGAACATCATATTAGCTATTGGAAGGAGGCACCTAAGGGGCCCTTGGGATAGCATCCACCATATCTCCAGCAGTTGAAGAAGACTATGCCCATGGACAACCTGTAGAAGGAAGTTGGAACGAGCCACCATGGCACTTTGCAATCCAAGAGACCATTAAGATGAGCCAATTATTATGTTCCTCCAGAGTTTCCATCCTCTTAAGTTATCTAAAATCCTACTCTTTAGATTCCTAAAGCCACCATTATTTTTGTGTGCCAATTTAAAATTTGGAGTTCCTGGTTCTTGTGCAACCGGGATCAAGGATAATGCCTCCCATCTGATGTTCGACTTCCTCATATTCCTTAAATTCTCTAACCAATTTCACTTATGCTTCCAGGGCATGCATAATAGACTGACCCTCTTGATGGACAAACTCATGATAAAGCTTTGTAGCCTCAATGGCTGCCTTAGCTGCCTGGAAGCGAAAAGCAAAGGAGAGACAAGAGCGCCTCCTGCGGAGAGCCATAATGAAATAGGGTAGGAGAGAAGCAACGTGCTTGACTAAGACAAGGTAAGAAGTCCAACCAAAAAGTAGAGAATATCATAGCACGCAACACAAACATAAATCTTTGAAATTCAAATCTTGATTTGGATACGGATTTAACCATCCCAAAGCCATCATACCAACAATAGTGGGGAGTACATCAACATCAATGCCTTGCATTTTCATGAGGACCAAGAAAGTTTGACGTCGTGCGAGGAGAGCCCTGATTGTGTGACCCATCTTCCTCCCATTCAAAGCGTTGATCAGATCCATAGCTACCTTCGTCCTCGGTGCATGGGAGACATAAGGGAGATAAGATGCCTCTGATCACCACCTTCTCAACTGATGTCCTATCACTGTCGACATATGACACCCCATCCTCGGGTTTTTATTAATTTATATTATTCAACTATTATAATATATGTAATTAAGTTTAAATTATTAAATATAAAGAATATATAACAATAAATTTTGATGTATACACTTTCGATGAAATGGTTTTACAATTTTTAACTCTATTCCCAACTTTATGAATCTTCTATTAAAAAAGTATGTAAGTATTAGTTGAATCTTCTATTAAAAAAATATGCTAAGTATTGTATTTTGTTGATTTTGTATTAACATGTATGTAAATATTGGATTTAGTTAATGAATGAAAAAAGTAATTTGAATAATTGCTCTTATAAAATGTTTTTTTTTTCATTTATTTTATTGATAACCTTATAATAATTGTTCATAATTAAATCTATAATTGTTATATTTTAAAAAATATTTTTTTAAAAATTATAATTAATTACATTTAAATTAGTAAATATAAAAAGAAAATCATTACTAATAGTGAATTTTCATATACACACTTTGCTTTAAATGTCTTCATGATTTTTTGGTCTACCACCAACTTTATGAATCTCCTCATAGGGAAATGTAACTGTTATATTTGGTTGGTGAAGAAAATAATTAATTTGTTAAGGTTAAAAGAATATTAAATTAAATTAATTTTATATTAATATTTGTTCCCACTAGAAAAATCGTACTTTATTATTCGAGGTGAATCAAAGTACATTTCAAAGGTGCCATAGCACAAGTCAAACATTGTTGACCCTATAATAGCTCAACAATGGAGGATGTTAGCATATTGTCTTCATAATTCTAAAAGAAAACCGAAAAAGTATCTTCTTGTTTTAAAAAGTGTCAATATTATGAAATGAGATAAACAAAATATAAGATCATCATGTTATCATAAATTTGTGAGTTTCCCTTTCCCACCTACCACTCGTACATCACTTTAATATCTCTCTTGATATTTCAAAGGTGGATTAACATTACAATGGAATGGATGAATTACTATAAATGGACCCCTCTTTATCCCCCTCTCTTTTGGAATCACAACCCCTTGTCATTACCGTCCTGCTTATATTTCAACCAATGAATTATTTATTAATTATTTTAATGTAAAAAAACATAATTCGTCCCTTGGCCATATTAATCAATACAAGTTGTCCCACACAAATATACTGGCTCACCAGCCTAATTAATATTTTCACAATTAAATTATAATTTTGGGGATTAGAACTACGGATATTACATCCCCTCCCCCTTATTTTTTCACTGTCCTCAATGCACAACACCATGCATGTGTACATACATATTAGAAAGATAGGCTCTCCAACCTTTATTCAACATATATGCTCTCCAACATAATATCACATAGGCACTCCAACCCAAATTACATATACATAGGCTCTTTGACGTAATATCACATATGCAATCCAACCCAAAATACATATACATAGGCTCTCTGGCCCCCAAATCCATATATACATAGGCACACTGGCCCAAAACCATACATAATGATTTCACACTTATGTAACTCTCACAAAAATTCCAACATGTAATATCTCATTCCCCTCATCCTACACAACCCAATGAGGTGTACCTCCTTCTCTTCACTACAATCCCTCAGGCTGTACCACTTCCATCTAGGACTCCAACACAGACCATCTAGGAAGTCTAAGAGAGAAGGCTCCAGGAATTCCAACTACAACAAATTTCACAATTTTTTTTATTCCCACAACAATTTCAACCAACAAGGTCTCTTTCTCCACAACCTACACAACCCAAGGAAGTGTACCCCTTTCTATGCACTACAATACCTCAGGCTGTACCACTTCCCTCTAGGGCTCCAGTGTGAGGTCAGACAAGAATTCTTAGATACGTGGTTCCAGGAACTCCAGCTATGATAGTGAAATCTCCAAATCTTCAAATAGTTGTAGATGTGCCTCCTACATTGCATCTTTAGCTCCACTTTGATTCTTCTATAATCCTAACAACTTGCCTCTTCTACAAGCTTGAAAAACTGCTTCTTCATTCTTCATTCTTCATTTGTTCCTATAACATCCATTAAGAAATTATATCCATTATCATATAACAATTATGATTTTTCAACTTTAAAATATAAACATTTATTCAAAAATAAGTTTGCAATCATAAACCAATACTCATTAGTATGACTATCACGTGCTTCACAAAGCGACCACGAGAAATAATTCAATTGACTATTCCTCTCTAACACACCCACATGATCCTAACCACCATTCCACATGAATTATTAAGTTTCCTCTTCCTTGCTATACTCACCCTCCAGTATCAGGCATCCCCTTCTCTACTACATAGCCCCTCGGGTGATCCATATTTCTAAGGCTTTCACATGCAAGGAGAGCGCCAACATACTACCAGACTCCCATTGGAAATCTATTACTTGTGGAAATAATAGGGTTCCAATGTCCTAACAATAGCATTCTTCCCTAGCTTTTCTAGCTTCATTAGCTATTATCTCATCTGTACACACATACAATCATCATGGTATATCATCATAACAATTTTCAATTATTAATTTCCAAATCTATTTTATAAAGGAACACAAAATTTCCCAAGCATGAGTCTTCTGCTCATAATTATTTAGCTCTTGCGGAAATAGACGTCAATATTCTTCACGGGCGTACGCCATTTCCATATCTAAGACCATTTTTCCTGCATTTCTCTCAAATTTTATTCAGCCAACATATTGTAAGTATCCATGCACATTATCATCTCGTTGAAACATTTGCAATCATCTCATGAAGTGATTTCAAAATTATATTCCTCTAAAAATTCAATCACTTCCACTATTATTCATAGTAAATGGAATGAAACTACCATTCCTTGCACATGCATTATCTAGCATACCAAGCTATAATGCAATCAAACATTACCGATAAACCAATGTGTCAGTACCCATGGCCACATCTACACAATGCACCCTTGCATTGACTATGGAATTCCACATATGTATGTCATGTACTCAACCATGGTGAGTTGGAAGGTTCAACCAATGCCTCAACACATCATCCAAACTCTTCCCCATTACTTTTAGGACTATTTGGATACCTTCCTCTTTGACCCATACACAACACTAGGAATTTAATCCTTTAGTGCCCCTTAGTGTTGGAAAAGAGGTTGCAATCCAAACATAAGTTATACAAGGGAAGAACCTTAAGAACTTGTATGGAACTATATCCCTTCCATATCCAACCACATCATGGCCTCACACATGGCTAGCTCTATTGGCATCCATTTATATAGTAGGAGTATGTATCCTAACTTGACCTGGTTATGACCTCATAACCAACATATCATACCACTAAATTCTATATAAATTATTTTAAGCACTAAACAACATTTGTATACTCAAGGCTCTCTATCTCTATACATCAATTCAAATATTTAACTTTAACTGAGGGAATTATTACCTCAATTCCCTTCATCATTTTATCCAACATAAGCAACCAAATTCATACCTGCATGGTTGTCACTACATTACTCGATGCTACCTGATCAATTGATATATTTCTTTTCGTATAAGCTTGCACACTCCCTTCATCAAATTTTAATCAACATTTTATCATCTTCATTTGTATTCATATAGATGGAATCCATATACATCAACATCATCATCAATATCATTTTCAGCCATGCTATAAACATTTTTCTTGGATACACAATCCATCATTAGTCATATTCAATTATCATAACATCATTATTGCATATATAACAATATATTATTCCCAGTCTATGAACATACCACATGTATGCCCAAACATTCCTACATGAACTAATACACACCAATATGCACCAAGAATTCAATTTGATCATGCCAACTATTGCACATGAATTCTATCTTTATTATATGCATCATGCATCTCTTCTAGTATAAACTTCGGTGCATATTTGTTTCATATTTTTGCTCCATGTAGTTGTATTTGAATCCTTCTAGATCCCGATAGCCTAGTGCAATGTCATTATGTTAATATATGCACTACTCCTCCCTGATCTAAACCCATTCTTTCCAAGTCCCACTTGGCCATTCTACAATTCCAACCAATGTGTCCTATTGGCAACTGCCTCAACTTAGGAAATCATGCTCTAACCTTACCTTGTTGGAACCTTCCAACACATTGAAATCACGTGCTTTATAACATTCCATTCTCTCAATACTATAGTATCCTTGAATCACCTTAACCATTATAATTATGGATTTCCTTGCCATTATCTCTAGTTGTCCATTGCCTTTTCTCAATCTTCATTTAAATGAGTGGTTCGATGTGAAACATTGCTTGTCCACTTAGGAAAAACTACTCTCAATGGAATGATACATTCCTCCATTGACACTTTAATTGAATACAAACCTTTATTATCTTGTCCTTGAATCATTTGTACTTGCACCTTGGTTCTACTGCACACTTTGATAACAAAAGTGAATTTCTTTCTTTGGATGCCTGAACCATTGTTTCAAATCCATAACTAGCAACCCTTTTCCAAGAATTCCTATGCTTTCACATAGAGATGAATCACACATCACCTCCTAAGATCCTTTTTCTCTTTCAAAACAATGTTTGAAACTATCGAGACATATCTACCTTCAAGTCTATGGAGTCTTACCTTACCTTTCTATGCCCATTAATGACATTCTTCACCTGCTGGCTTTATGTCCTATGTGATAATCCTTGTTGATGTGCCTTTGCAATTCATTTAGACTATGTAGTAGTTGAATAATAATTATTTTATTTTACTATTATTGAGTCCTTTATCCACTTTTAATTACTTTCCATGTAGCTCTTTATTGACTCAACCAACTTCTACAAGTTTTTCTCTGCTTCCATGCCATTTTCTTGCAAGTAATAACTACTTTTGTGCTCAAATTAATTTTCTAGTTTATAACCTATGTCATCTACAAGATCAAGTTATTTCCCTTCCTCTTATTGTAACTTGTCTTTATTCAAGAGTAGACAACCTACATCATCAATACTTTTTATTGGTGAATCTTCCAACACCTATGCATAATCTCCAATTTTGTACTGCAATTTTCATGATGATTAAGCTCCCTGGTCATCCAATTACTAGGCTCTTGACATAACATTCTCTGCTTGAGTGTTCCCTTATTAACAATACCTTGTTACTAGAACTCAACCTATTTCCATTACAAGACCATTTCACTTTCAAATGTGCCTATATACCTCTGCATATGCATTGTCACGAGAATCTATACTTCTTACCCATTAATATCATTTGACCTGTACCTATAACATTTGGAAATGTTTTCCCAAAATTTGACATTGTTTGGAAACTCTTCATTTTGAACAACTACATGGTTCACAAAGCTCAATTTCCCTTTTTTCTGTAGCTTTATATAATAACTGTTGGAAACTTGGTCAATATTGAGAGGGGGGGTGAATCAATATTGATTAATTATTTAAACTTTTAATACTTTTAACTTATTAACAATTGATCAACAAAAGTAAAATTGAATATAAAATCAATACAATAACACAAGTTACAATAATTATTGGGAGACACCAATCTCCTTTTTCAAGGCTTCAACCCTAGGAAGCACCAACCCTAGGAAGCACCAACTCCCTTGTTTTAGGGAACCAACCCTAGGAAGCACCGACTCATTTGTTTAGGGCACCAACCCTAGGAAGTAACAACTCCCTTGTTTAGTGAACCAACCCTAGGAAGCACCAAATTCATATATTCAAACTTTAATCAGTAAAGGACACCAGTCCTTCCTTTCTCCACCCTTCCACCCTCGTTACATAAGTATCTTGTCTTTCTTCCCTGGACTCTGTTATGCCTTTAGATATTCTATGTAAAACCCATAGAGACACTTTCCTTTCACCTTGTTTGTCTACTTATATACTTTCCAAAAGGTATAAGGTTGAACCATTATGTCTTTTAGTAATGAAACATTGCACCCCTTCATTTAATTAACACAAATGGTGATTTCATTAATTGATTTTCATGCACAAAATTAGACATTGATTTTGTATGAATATTCTAGAGTGTTGGAAATGAATTTTACAATTCTACGACATGGGTTTTGTGTCAAACATGCCCAATTATCCAACATGTGGGAATTTTCCCCAGAACATGTGCACGGTGGCTGGTACAGGTGGTTATTTGAAAGTAACTTGCCCAGATTTTTCTTTTGTCGTCATGTGTTAGATCGACTTTAGTGAATTTTACCTTTTCATGAATGTCTAAATCGACCTCCACATATCTCCTTTGTTGGTGAATATTTAAACTCAAGTTGTAAACATTTTACTTGATGGTGGATATTAAAATCAGTTCTCTCTCAGCTGCTAGTCACTAAAGATTCGACTTGGTCTTCACCCTTTTTTGTATTTTCTTCCTCATTCCACTGAAAAACATCTTTTTGGTTGACTCAAATAGGAGAAATTTCGACTTGAGTATTTTGATTCTGGTCCACCCAACTTGCTTAAGCTTTGACCCGACTTGTATTTCCCAATTTAAGTTTTCTTCGACTTCAACCTTTAGGTTACTTCATTCCTGGACCGACTTGACTAAGAAGAAAACTGACTTGAGAGATTTGAATTTGGTTGTCCCGACTTGCTTTGGCCAACTTGAATTTCTCGACTCAATTTTCTTTCGACTTCAACCTTTGGGGTAATTTACTTCACTTCTACTTGGACCGACTTGAATTAGAAGAAAACTGACTTGTGTAATTTGACTTTGGTCGTCCTGACTTACTTCGGTTTCGACTTTGAATTTGGATTTGATCTTTGAATTCTTTGATTTCTACTTATTCTACTTATCTGACTTCGACCTTCGACTTCTTCGACCTCTTGGATTTCGACCCCCGATTTCTTTGACTTTGACCTTCAACTTTTTCAACTTCTTCAACTTCTTGTTGAGATGTTTATACAAGACTTCTTGACTTTGTGACTATACCGATTCCCATACTAATATTATTTGACATCAATGCCAACACTATAACACCATGTCCATTATTCTTATTTGTGATTTGTATGCATCCATATTGGATTCTCCATTTACCCTTTTTATCTGGAAAATTTCTTCATAGTTTCTTTTTGTGCATGGATGTTAATGAAACAATCCACCATAAACCATATTTCCATTGTGGTGATTTCATCAACCCCATACAATATAGGATGAGTGCATCAAGCTCATACAATATATTAGTCAATATTATCTTTCTATTGATATTCAAGTCAACTTCATAACATTATGTCCAATATTGACAATGTTTGGCATTCAAGTAATCTTCATAACATTATGTCCAATATTGATAATGCTTCTCAAACCAATCAATCAATGATACTTCACCTATCTATCAAGGTTGACATCAATGACAACCAAATTATCAACAATAACCATATGCTCTATTGGAGAATTCAATCCTTCTATCATGTTGTCCTCTGGATTAACTTTCCAACGGCCATACTCATGCCTAATTCTAATTATTTTGTAGCTAAAATTTATGGCTCTCTAAAATCAACAATTTTCCCCCTTGTTACTCTTGTTTCACTCGTACCAAAAATCTCAAGGCCTAACTTCTTCCTTTTGTAGAAGAAAATCTAGCGAGAACTAGAATTTTTTTTATATTGGGAGTTGATAGTATTCATGATTTTGAATATAAATCAACTCAGATATTTATAATATGACACTCCAACTGAATTCTGCATCAATATATATTTGACTATTTTGTCCTTTTTTCATTTCCTCTAGACGTAGAATTTTTGGCCAAAAATGGTTATTTCCCAAATGGAGAAAAACTAGAAAAATACCCTCAAGACAAATTTGTTTGAATTTATGAGTAGATAAAAAATTGAGTAAATAAAATTTTCTGGACAAGTGATCTTGGCTCCCTTTTCTTCCTTAGAAGTTGTCAAAAATCCCCCTAATGCGTCCGAAAATAGTGGATTTTTCCCTATTTCAACATCTCCACACTAAATCCCTTTGAATTTTGTCGGGAGGCGAAATGGGTATCTTCATGCCTGCTTTCTGATATATATACAATAGTTTTACCCTTATCTAGGGATCAATTATCGAGCATGACCCACACCTTCAAAAATCAATATTTCATGTTTTTTTTTTTTTTCTTCGAAAAATGGAAGCAAATTTAGCCAATGACCCTCTATGGAATTCTTGTAGCCTTCGTCACTACAAACATACACCTAAAATTTCATCTAAATCCAAGTTAAATTTCTCATGTTATGCCCAAAACAATTTTTGGGCTCCAGACTTTTTTTGTTGTAAAAAGGGTTATTTCTCCTTCCCTTTTCCTCCTCTTTTCTTCTTAGTTCTATTTTCTCTTATTATTTCTCTCTTCCTTCCTCTTCTTTCTTTCCTTCTTTTATCCCTTCTTCTCTTCTTTCCTTTCTTGATGATCAAGATCTATCCCTTTCACTGACATTTCAGTGTCAAAAGATCATTTTCCTTTGATGTATCAATGTCAGAATCTCTTCCACCCACCAACATATCGGCACACAAATTTATTTCCCCACCGACGTATTGACACATGATTTATTGTCATCACCTATATATGTTGTATCCATAGCTTATCACCTTCGCCCGTTGATGTATCAACGACTTAGATTCTTTTCTCGTCGACGCATTGTATCGGCGAAAAATTTACTTCCTTCACTGAAATTGTCCTTATCAACGACTTTTTTCTTTCCTCAATGGTGTATCAATAGCTAAAATATTTTCCTTGTTTATGTGTCAACAACTAAGACCATTTCCTCATAGGTTTATTGGCGATGAATATATTTTTCTTGTCGATGTTTCCTTTGTCAGCGGCCAAAAGATCTTTTCCTTTGACGTTTCGACAAAATATTTTCCTTCTTTGTCGATAACTTTCTAAGGATTGTCCTTCAGCAGTGTATCAAATAATATCTCCTTTCTTCGTTGATGTATCAACAAAGATATCCTTTTTTCGTCGATGCATAATGTATCGATGATTCCATCATTTTATACACTTAGTCGATTTTTTGTGATATTTGGAACTCGCGAGTCTATGATGCAGGAGCATTCCCATAAAAAAATTCATATTTTCAAGAAGATCTAGGAGGGTCTTGAGATTTACTAATTGAGTGGGTTCCCTAAATTTAAATTTATTGCAATTTCTATGTTCTTAATGAATTCTAGGAGAGTTTAGATAATGATGAGTTATTTGACTAAGTGTTTTATCATGAGAACGGTTTTGTATTGTTAGAAGATTCTGAGGCTTAATATAAATTTTAGGGATGGATGAGGATATTGTGGATGTGAGAAATCCTTTGTAGATTTTGAGGAGTCTGAATATGATCTAAATTGATTTACAATTTAGGTTACACCTTTAAAGTTTGTAATTCTATGGGAATTTAGAGGTTGGATTGGATAGGAAGAATACGTGAGTGGAAAAGGACAAATATGGATAAAAGACAAACAAATAAAATCATGTAAGCCTGGCCAATTAGTGAGGAATCTGGCTTTGATAGAGTGAATTGAAGAGCATGTGCGTGACAGGAGTGTAAGGAAGAGGATTTGGAGAAGGTTTCCTGTGTACATGATGTGAGAGAAAATTGAGACATTAATAATACTTTGTGTGATTTCAGAGAATATTGTGTTGATTTATGTAATCAAAACTGTTGTGTATGAAATTGAGCTTTAATTATGTTTTGTTTCATTGTCTTCCTCTCTCCTTCCTATGAACAATATATATATATCGGATGAAATTGGTATTATGAGTAGATCGGGTCTCATTGAGTGTCAGTGTCTCTTCTCTATCATTGATTGCAGGTTTACAGGTCAAAATCGAAGCCAAAATCCTCGTTTCAACATTGAAATTACTATCATAATCACTCTTTGAACGAGAGTAAATGTGGATTGTCAGATCATAGATCTACTACAAAGGAGTTGTGGGATCGACTTAAAGGTTTATCATTGATCAATTATAATATCAATGATCTAGGTTTATTACATACGTTGAAAGTGCTTGGAGGATAATCAAAGTCTTTCCGCCTGAAAAGTGGTTTGGGTTAGAAACCCCTCTGACAAGTTTCAACAATTGTATGGCACCATATTTTTATAGAGTGGGTTTACAAACCTTTTTTGTGTTGACACAACACTGCAAAGTAATATCACATGGTAAAATTGGTAGACCACCAGTTATTAGCCCGAGGACTTGGCACAGGTTTCATGGAGGATTGAGCTTAGTGCCAAACCAAACTAGATTAGAGGATAGATAAAGGAATTAGTGTCGGATTGAAAGGCTCTTAAGGTAAACCTGCTCAAAATTTCATTTGAGGAATGTTGCAAAACAAAGAACATTGAATTCTCTAAGTGGAGGATCTTGTGATTGATAAAAAGGTGTTTTAGAGAAGTCCAAAAAAACTTGGATCTAAGAACATAGTTGTTATAGAAATTTGTGTTTTAAGAGAAGATGGCCAGGATAGGGTCATCGATTATGGTATAAGAGAACAATTTTGTTCTTTGGAAAAAGGAATTATATTTCCTTTGAATCATAACTATAGAGTTGGTATGCTCTTTGGAATTCTTAACAGGTTTTAATAGAGGTATTATGAAGTATAGGTCCAAAGGAGATCTAGAAGATGATAACTGAGAGAAAATTTACTCTCTAGAAAGTGGAAATTGTGTAGATTGTCGATTTTTCAATGATATTGTGATATAGAGCATGGGAATTTCCTTAGGTATTGGTAGCTTGTTGCTATGGTGGATCAACATAGTACCATATAGAGAACTGGATTAAGAAAGATTTTCTTATAGAAGGTGAAGTGGATGCCTGATCACAATGGAAGTCTTACAAATTGAAGACTATTCCAGCCACAAAACAAAGATGGAAGGAAATTTGGAAGACAAGATCAAAAATAGATCTTGCAGGTAATGAATTTTATGAGAACTTTGGTTAAGAGGCATTTATGATTGCAAAGAACAACATGGAAGGAATTGGTAGCAACCATTACAGCTAGAGGAGTTGTGATAGTAAAAAGTGAAGTTTTTAAGAAAGGGGAGAAGCTTGTGGCAGAAGAACTCAACAACAAGAAGAAGTTGTGATAATTTCTTGAAGAAGAATAGGACCAATGCAATTTTCAAGAGGAAGTGAGTGGAGTGCAGAAGCCTACAAATTTTGAAGTTGAGGAGAAAGAGTGTTCAGAAGGTTCCAGAGGAGAGGACATGTGATACCAAGAGGTCAAGCACGAGATGAATCTTGAGGTGGTATTAGGTAGCAAGTGAGGAGACTTTCTCCAGAGAAGAGGCTTAGTGCATCTCACAGTGGGAAAGGATAATCTCACAAAGGAGGAGATGAAGATGAATACTGATAGTCATGATAGAGGTTAAGAGAGAATCCACAACAAGAGGGAAGAAAATGCCAGAGAAATTGGAATAAAGAGGATGAGTGATGAAGAATTTGACAAGGAAATGGTTGAGTTAAAAGAATGACTCAATTATGTGAAACAACTGCTACAGGAATATGAAGAAGACTAGATATTTGGTTGGGTAATGAAGAAGAAGAATAGATGGCCTATTAATAAATTGATTTCAAGGAAGCAAGATACATAATAAAATCTTGGTTGAAGAAGGAAGAACTCAAGACAACTGAGTATGGGGAAGAAGTTCACTATTGTGAACCTGAGAAAGGATCAATGCTTGGAGATTATGGGGTAGATGAGAGATTTGATGAGAGTCTCACAGAGAAATGGAAGAGTTCAATCCGATAGAAGGATGAAGAGACTGATGTGAATCAAAATGAATACCTCGTGAAGTGTGTGGAGAGTTCAGTCCAACAAAGCAAGATGATACCATAAGTATCAACATAGATTCAAGGGTCTCATTTTTTTTAAACTAATAATTTGTGTGTGTATGCAGGTCATGGATATGGAAAATCATTAAAAACTCTCATAAAGGTAGAGGATAATGCAGAAATGTCTCAAAGATACATAGATAAGAAAAATTTGCAAACTCCAAAGGAGAGAAAGGAAAACAGACCAAAAGTCACTCTTGTGATAGACTTAAAAGAAGATACAAGGAGATTGTCAGAAGAATATACAAATGGGTAATAAAAAACAAAGGATTAGGTAACAAATTTGTCTTTTCAAATTGTATCTAATGAGTATGGGAATATGTTGACATGACAATTTAATGAAGAGGAACAACAATTAGATGAAGTAATCATAAACCATGGTGAAAAAATAATATTTATTGAAGAATGGATAATAGGGTCAAAGGTTGAAGAAGGTTACAAATTGGTTGAAGATACAAAGAATAAAAACATGCCCAGTTACAAGATGGTAATTGAGAAGGTTGAAGACTAGGAGAAGATTTCAGAACCAAGACACCATTATGAGCAAAGTAAAAACATAATGAGTGGAACAAGTTGGATGAGAGGTATTTTCAGAAATGAAGTGCATAGAACCTGTTAGCACTGAGAGTCACCCTCAGATTGCAGGAGGATAAGTCCAGTACCCATAAAAATGGTTTGTGGAGGAAAGTTTATGATTGGAGGTCAAATGGACAAAGCTCGACATAAGAATGTTTTAACACATAAAACTGGGCTAGTAATGCATAAGAAAATGAGGTTCTCATTAACTTCAGTTAGTGGTTTAAGGTTAAAGGTGAGAAGGAGGAAGACTTATTGAGGATATTTGACAAGTCTACCATAAGCATCCAACCTTCAAGCATATAGGTGAAGAGAAAATTAGGCGCAAGAACACTCTTGAACTTA
>ML785857.1:89245-100932 GCA_009831015.1 Picea engelmannii
TTTACTCTTACTGTCCATATGCTGTATGTTGCTTGATAACACATGAAGAAATATTAATAATTGTTAAGAAGGTGTAAAATTGTTTAAGCTTATAAACAACTGATTCACCCCCCCTCTCAGTTGTATTAGTATTTTCAACAGTTGGATCATCCATGCATGAGTGTTTCAGCACAATAGTAAACAATATTGTGAAAGAAACTGACTTCTATTAATGAGAAATTCTCAGGTATCATACATAACCAAAGAACATCTCTTCTATCAAACTATTACAAAATAGGGATCTTTGCTCAACCATTGACCCTAACATATTCTTCAACTGATGTATTTATACCCAAAATAGTGGACAACCGCTAGGAGCGCGAGTTGGCCATCATGTCCAAGGATTTTCCATTTGTGCATCCTTCTGTTAGACTGTGCGTGTATCTTTCTATCAGATGCAATCTCAAATCAACATGGGCCTGTAGGAAAAATCGTCCATCGTAGTACCTCAGGTTGATAGTTCTATCTCCACGGCCAGACCCTCCATGCCTTCTATTTATGGAGTGAGATGAGGTTTCAACTACTAGTCCTTGTTCATTAATTGATTTCACCTCGAGATCAGGACGAGGCTCTAAGACTAGGGGGTGGCCATGTGCTGCTATTGGATACAACGCTAAATGAGCACATGATTTTGGGGTCGTCGACAATGGTTTGGACCCACACCGTTTTTGGGCTCGAAACTCACCACCTTCTGCCACGTAGCTCTCCCGCAATACCATGGTTTAGATTTAGGCCCGATGAAGGATTTTAACACTCGAGCATGTTGTGGCCCAGAAATGAAGTGTGGTCGTTGATATGGTCGTGATATGGGATCTGGGTGCACCTGCTAAATTTAGTGCCACCGCTAAAATCTATCCGTCCACCAACTCTAGGATCCATTAAAAACACACATGGAGATGACACTAATGGTTTCTCTTTGTGCAAACAAAGGACTTGGATGACCTGCAAAAACTGCAAAAGACACATGACGACTTCATGTGATAACAAAACCATGAAAGGAAATGTATAAAAACATGTAACCCTAGAATTTTAAAGGCAAGATGATAGCCAAGAGAAGGACAAGAGAAAGGAAGCAACCATATGGGGTAAACAAATCAAAGAGAAGAACAATGAAAAACATATTTTTTCATTATTTGGAAAACATAATAAGGAACTTAAAACAAATATGGAATGTGAGGGACACTAGATGGTACACAGAGTCATTCCCCTAATTGATAAGGTACCTTCACGAGCAGATGAACAAATCATTTTCTATGGTGTTTATGCAAGTGCGAGATTTGAAGATCATGCTCAAGTTAAAAGGGAGGTAAGAGGTGTTGGACTATGGTTTCCATTAGAACAAAAACCATAATCATTACTCTCCACCGCAATCGCCATAGTTAGGATCCATGAGATGGGGTTAACCCATGTTGCAAAACTTGCAGGAAGCATTGAACCCAATGTCCAACAATCTCTCCCCTAATGTGTGTCGAGTGAGTTTCGAACTCGAGACCTGTTTTTCTGATACCATTTGTTGCACTATGATTTCTGTTAGACCAAAACCCATGGGTTTTATTCTCAACCACAATCTCTAGAGTTAGGATCCACGAGAGGGGGTTAACCCATGTCGTGAAACTCGCGGGAAGCATTGAACCCAATGTCCAACAAGTGGAAGGTATTTCCAAAGATTTTTGGAAGGTTATAGTAGGGTTGGAGAAATTTTGGCCCAACAACAAGGAGTAAATGATCATTTTCACATGATCAAGAGCATGCATAAGTATTTATAAGAAGGATAAGAAGAAATTGAAAGTGGATAATTAATTCATGAGGACAACCAAGAAAATACCAAGGAGCATGAAGGACAATACTCTGATGCATTACTTACATAATTGGAAAATGATTTGAATAGTTTTGTAATGGAGATAGCCATACATGGAAATGAGATTAAAGAAAAGTACCATCAAGAAAATGAAATACCTTAGTTGATTTTTGGAGACAGTCTTGATCAACATAGTAGAAATGTATAATTGTCTCATGGAGGTAGGGACAAGAAAACTTGGAAAGACTATCCAGAGATTGCAGAGTATTCAAGAATGCCTAACAAGAAGGATGTACTCAAGACATCGAGAGAATGAAAGGAGCTTTTATTTTTTCAAACTAATGAATTGTTTGCAGATATTAAAGAGGTTGTAGAAAAAAATCATAGGGAGGAAGAGATGTTTGAAGCAATCAATAAAATTGATATTTTTGCATATAATTTTTGATGTGAGTATGTATGCACAGAGAAGGATACAGAACAAGGTCATGTCTTGAAAGAAAATAGTAAAAGTAACCAACAAGATGCAGAAAAATAAGAAATTTTGGAAGAATTTAATGCACATGGAATGGATAGCCAACAAGACAAATAAATTGGATTAGCAATCATGCTTATGATTGAAAATGGGCTTCAGGAGCCTAGGAAAAAAAATGTTTTTCTTTAATGTGTTCATTTTATGTGCAAATGAAGATAGAAGTGATAATTATTTAGATGGAAGTTCCAAAGAAAAGCCTTGCATAAAGCAACAAGAGCATTCGAAAGAAGAGTGTGAAGAAAGGAGGAGGAAATCAATTTCCTTAACTAGTTATGAAGGAATGTTTAATCCAGAGTGGAGCAGAACTCTAATGAAGCTAGGCATTGTTGAGATAATGACATAAGTAAAAGAGTTTAGTATGGATGAAATGTACCCTCATAAAGTTGAGAATCATAGTGAGTATGTTGTTGCATAAATCTAAGAAAAGGAAAGAAAAAGAAACATGGTAGTCAAGACCATACAAATTCTTTCTATAAAATTAGAGGAACAAGTTTGCAACAATAACGTATACCAGAAAAAGGATGAGATCGACATTGAGATAGATGGATTATGGAAGATTATGATGAAATTTACAAAGTGTAGGAACACTCAGATAAAGGAGATAGACAGTCAAAGGAAGAAACAGATTCAAATTTGGGATCCTGGAATATGGAGGACAACAACAAGGAAACATTACAATAAGACAAGTGGATATCAACAACATAAATTTAGAATCCAAAATAACTCTAGCAAGTGGAAGACTCATGATTAGGAGATCTAAATATTTTGTTCCTTAAGAGTTTGATGTAGGAGCATTCCCATTATAAAATTCATCTTTTCAAGAAGACCTAGGAGGCTCTTGATATTTACTAAGGGAGTGGGTTCCGTGAATTTAAATTTATTGTAATTTCTGTGTTTTTTATGAATTTTGAGGCTTAATAGAGATTTTAGGGATGGATGAGGATATTGTGGATCTAATAAATACTTTGTAGATTTTGAGGAGTTTGAATAGGATCTTAACTAATTTACAGTTCAAATTACACCTTTAAAGTTTGTAAGTCTATGGGAATTTAGAGTTTGGATTGGATAGGAAGAAGATGTGAGTGGAAAAGGTCAAATATGGATAAAAGGAAAACACAGACAATAATGTAAGACTAGTCAATTAGTGAGGAAACAAGCCCCGATAGAGTGAATTGAAGAGCATGTCCGTGAGAGGAGTGTGAGGAAGAGGGTTTGGAGAAGGATTCCTATGTACATGATGTGAGAGAAAAATGAGACATTAATAACACTTGGTGTGATTTTAGAGAATATTGTGTTAATTTCTGTAATCAAAACTGTTGTGTATCAAATTGAGCTTTAATTACATTTCGTTTCATTATTTTCCTCTCTTCTTCTTGTAAACAATATATATATATATATCGGATGAAATTGACATTATGAGAAGATTGGGTCTCATTGAGTGTTAGTCTCTCTCCTATATCATTAATTGTAGGTTTACAAGCCGAAATCGAAGACAAAATCCTCTTTTCAACATTGAAATTACTTGCATCATCCCTCTTTGAACAAGATTAAATATGGACCGTTAGATCGTAGATCTTATACAAAGGAGCCATAGGATCGATTTAAAGGTTGATCATTGATCAATTCTAAGATCAATGATCCAGGTTGATTACGCACATCAAAGGTGCTTAGAGGATAATCAAAGGCTTGCTACCTAAAAAGTGGTTTGGGTTAGAAACCCCTGTGACAAGTGTCAACAATTGTATGGAACCAAATTATTATATAGTGTGTTTATAAACCATTTCTGTGTTGCCGCAAAATTGCAAAGTAATACCACGTGGTAAAAGTGGTAGAACACCATCTATTATCCCAATACCTTGGCACAGGTCGCATGGAAGATTGATCTTAATGCCAAATCAAACTAAAGTAGAGGATAGATAAAGGAATTAACACCAGATCAAAAGGCACTTAAGGTAAACCTTCTTGAATATTCATTTGAGGACTATTACAAAAAAAAGAACATTGAACTCTCTAAGTGGAGGATCTTTGGCTTGATAAAATAGTTTTTTAGAGCAGTCCAAAAAAACTTGGAGATACAAACAAAGTTGTTACAAAACTCTGTGTTTTAAGAGAAGATGACCAGGATAGGGTCATCAGTCTGCGACTGTTGTGAACGTCTAAACTTGGATTCTAGGGATAAAATTGATCTCTCCAAGCTGCATTTGACCCTTTAATCATCCAAGGCGACCTCTACAAAAATAAACCCAACACAATAATCAAATTTTGATGGATTTTTGACTATGAATTCTCTGTTGGGAGAAATTCAAATTCTCCCCCAATCACATGTTTGACTGCCACAAATTTGGCCATTTTTGCATCCAGTACCAAAACCCATTTGCTAAATTCTCAAACTTGACATACCCATGTCGATTTCAACTAAAATACACCTGATAATTTAGGACTTTTCTTGATTCCACAAATTTCCTCCCCAATCAAAACATAACAACAAATTTGTTTGTGTTGTAGCAGACCCTCTAGGCCCAGTGTTGTAACCTACAAATTTGATACCAATTGTAAAGAACCCAGAACCAACAAAACAAATTTTTTTCTCTTATATAAACAAATTCAATAACAACATGCTAAATTTACTCACGCGATTATATCAATAATAAAGCCATGAATGCAGGCTCATCAAGCAACTCAACATCATTCAATTTATACATAAACACAATGGAAATAACATTCAAAATACAACAAAAAACTTATCTTTAAATTGTTGAACTAAGTGGTTGCGTATAGGGGACGATCCTCCCAACCATATTATTTTTGTTCCAAATCTCAAAAGCAAGCCACCCCCGAGCTGAGGCTATGAGTCCACAAGGAGGTCTATCCCTCTTGGCTTTCCACTCTCCATAATTTAACAACTATTTACCCAAGTTCTATTCCACAATAAATTCCAATCCACCAACTCTCTCTTTTCCCTCAACCCACACTATAACGTCTCCTATCCCATCTGAGAGACATTACGGTGTGAAATATACATAAAAATGAAATTCCTGCTAACTAATTTAATTCATTTATAGTTAACTCATTTCCTGTAGCTTTCAATTAGAAATTAAACACATTTAGCTATTGTCTATAACCAAAAAATAGAAGCATCTACAACCTACTAATAATCAACATGAAATGTAGCTAAACAACTCATTACAACAACATATAAATCACTTCCAAATACACAAGGTTCATGCACAACAATTAAACACATAATTTAACACATTGGAAAGATAAAACACTTATCTTTTTCACAACAGTTGTGCAACTAACTACTTGGGATAGACATTCCACCCAACCATAGACTGACTATTCCAAATCTCAACAGTTAGTCGCCTCTGATCTAAGGCTAGCAATCCACAAAAGAGGGTGGTCTCTCACAGTCCACTCACAGCTCATAAAAATCTCAACCCAACTGATAATTTCCTACAACTATCCTGAATTTCCAGCATATCTCTTCCTCTTGACCTGTCCAACCCAAGGAATGTACCCCTTCACTAATTTCGGTCCCTCGGGCGTCCCATTCGTTTATCAGGGCCTCCCTGGCACATGTAGCTAGGAAAATCTCAACTAGGAACTCAAGGGAAATTGTTGCTAGGAAAACTATCAACAAACCAACAACAACACTTGTTGTTTTAGTGCAACTCACATAGGAGTTCACTCTTCAGGCCTGATAATCCATTTCTTCATTTTTCCAGCTCCAATTCACTCCAACATGCTCTAGAATTCTCCCTCCATGGTTGTACCAGCTCCAAGATCTATTTCTGGCTCTTTTTTTTTTCCTAGGCACAAACTCAACTAACTAAAAAATCATTGTCCCAACCCATACAAATTTCCTCTCTTTGGCTTGCATTTCTTGACTCACACTCTTCCCTAAGATGATTTTACTCAACCCCCATGTGCCCAATAAATTTGGGATGTGACCACTCACTCCCACCCTCTTACATGTATTTAATGATTAGCTTTGAGAACACTCAATCAAAAATGGGAAGGTTCATATACAATTAGCAGATTTAGGAAAATGGGTTAAATTAATATACATGGGTATTCCCCCCTTGGACCCCCTCTTGGCCATTATCCTAGACACTCCCCCCTCTTGTGGAATAATTCATCCCACATCTCTTGTCCATTTTCCCTTATTAGTTGGCATCACATTTTATTAATAAAACAATGAAATACAATTCACATATTACATCGCTTTGGCCGTAGCCACACATTATATCTACATAAGCATTAATTAAACTAGGGATTATAGTGGGGATGTTACATTCCCCCTCCCCTACAATTGTGCGTCATCCTTAGTGCACTCTATGCCGATATATATATATATATATATATATGCAAATTTACATCACAATACTTAGAAACAAAAATTCTGCAATTTGACAACTCAATCAACAACTCTGACCATAATCTCATGTTACTTTCAACTCACTAACCCAAGGAATGTGCCATTAGTTTATCAGGAATAACCTAAGGGATGTGCCATCCGTTTATTAGGGATAAACCAAGGGATGTACCATTCATTTAATAAGGATAACCCAACAAATGAACCATTCTTTTATCAAGGTCCCCAACGTAGTTGACTAGGACTCAGAGATGTGGTTCCAGAATTTTAGCTGCTCAAAATGAAGTCTTGCATTACATTTCTTCAAAAATGTCAAAGATTTGTGGGTATTTGCCCGGATGTTTCTTCATGCTCCCATGTAGTGTCTTGAGGACTGTAGAAGGTCCATTGAACCTTTACCAACCCTATGGATTTTTTCCTAAGCACTTTGAATTTTTGGTCTAGGATGTGTACTGGTTCCACCCGGAAATCCCCTTCCTGCTCCACCTGGTTCACATTCCAATCAATTATGTGGTTAGGATAAGGCACATATTTATTTAAAAAGGATACATGAAATACATTATGCACTCTCATGGATGTAGGCAAATCTAACATGTATGGAACTGACCCTATATTTTCTAATTTTTCAAAAGGCCCACAATATCTTGTTGCCAACTTCAGACAACTTCCTAATCTTATCAAACTTATCTTTGCCTTTACTTTTAAGAGCACATTTTACCCCACTTTAAAATCTCTGAAAACTATGTTCATGTCTGCATAACTTTTCTACCTATCTTGGGCAGCCTTTAAATTCTACTTTATATTTTCCCTCTGCTCTTCCATTTCCTTTAACAATTCTAGTCCAACAACTGCTTTGTCTGCTGGATTATCCCAACTCATTGGTGTGTTACATTTTCTGCCATACAATGCCTCAAATGGACTCATTTTCAATGAGTCTTGATAGCCATTGTTGTATGCAAACTCAACTAAATGAATATAATCTTCCCACTTTGATGGTTCATCCATCACATACATTCTAAGCATGTTCTCAATTATCTTGTTAGTCCTTTATGTTTTCCCATCTGACTTTGGATGATATGTTATACTAAGATTTAAATTTGTCCCAAAACCCTTGAACAAACCCTCCAAAAATTGGAAGTAAACTTTGGATCTTTGTTTGAAACTATTGTCTTAGAAACTCCATGTAGCCTAGCAACTTCTCTCATACCAATTTCTGCAATATTTGTTGCCTTGTGTGTAGTCTTTACTAGAATAAATGTGTTTCTTTACTCAATTTATCCACCACCACCATGATGGAATCATGTTGCTTTGCTATTCTCGGCATCTTAGTAATAAAATCAACTGTGACAACATCCCACTTCCATTATGGAATGGGAAATGACTATAACAAACCTGTTGGGTGTCTATGTTATGTCACTTTTTGGAATTCTAAACATTTGGCTATGTAATTAGCCACTTCTTTCTTCATTCCTGGCAAAAAATATTGGCTTCTTACTGCTGCAATTGTCTACTAATATCCCAAGTGCCCAAAATATGGCACATTATGCATTTCCTTCAAAACTACGTTTTTCAGCTCACTAGAATTCGACACATATACTTTTCCTTTGTACACGAGAATTCCATCTTCTTTCAACTCATAATAATTAAATTTCTGCTGAAAAATACCTTGCTTTAATGTTGCTTTTATTTTCACATAGTGTTGATCTGAATTTGCTGTTGCAATAATTTTGTCTTTCAGATATGTCATGTACATGTTGATGGCTACAATATGCACTACATGAACTCTCCTATTGAGTGCATCGACCACTTGATTTTCCTTTCTCTTTGTGTTCTTAATTTCGAATTCATATTCACTCAGAACTTCCATCCATCTAGTTTTTTTGGAATTTAGTGTTGGTTGTCCAAACAAATGCTTCAAACTATAGTGGTCTATCCTTAGCTCGAATTTCTTACCCAAAAGGTAATGCCTCCACATTTTCAATGCATGTATAATCGTTGCTAATTCCAAGTCACGTGTAGCATAATTCATCTCATGCTCTTTTAATTTTATGGACTCATAACATACCACGTGGTCCTTTTGACTGAGAACTCCACCGATTCCTTCCTTCCATGCATCGGTGCACACAACAAAATATTCATTTGGATCTGAAATCTTCAATTTTGGTGCACTTGTCAATATTCCCTTCATCTGTTGAAAACTCTCTTCACACTTGGAATTCCATTTGAACTTACTCCTTTTGCAAAGAGGTGATTGGACTTGCAATCTTTGAGAATCCTTTTATGAATATTCAGTAATAATTGGCAAGACCCATGAATGATCTAACCTCGGTCACATTGTTTGGTTCTAGCCATCCTCTAATGGCCTCTATATTCTTAGGATCAACTTCTATTCCTATTGTTGATATTATATGCCCCAAGTAGTGAATCTTCTTTTGATAAAAGATGCACTTACTTAGCTTAGCATACAATATATGATCTCTTAAAACTTGAAATACCATTCTTAAATGATGCTCATGTTCCTATTTGGATTTAGAGTAGACGAGTATATCGTCCAGGAGCACAATTACAAAAATTTCCAGGTACTCCCTAAAAACTCCATTCATCAAACACATAAAGACTGTTGGGGCATTTGATAGTACAAATGGCACTACTATGAATTCATAATGCCCATATCTTGTTCTGAATGTTGTCTTGTTGATGTCTTCTTCTTTTATCCTTACTTGATGATAGCCTGATCTCAAATCAATCTTTGAAAAGATTCTTGCACCTTTTAGTTGATCAAACAAATCATCAATTCTGGGCAAAGGATACTTATTCTTTATGGTAACCTTATTAAGTTGCATGAAATCAATACACAAACTTAAGGTTCCATCCGTCTTCTTCACAAAAAGAACTGGGGCTCCCCAAGGCGACACACTTGGGTGTATATACCCCTTCTTCAAAAGTTCTTCAAGTTGCATCTGCAACTCCTTCAATTCTGGTGTGCCCATTATGTAAGGTGTCTTAGACTCTAGGGTAGCTCTTGGCACCAAATCAATAGAGAAATCAATGTCTCTCTTTGGTGGAAATATTGGAATTTCTCTAAAAACATCTTCAAAATCCCTCAAGACTGGATGGTCTTAAATGTTTACCACTCTGTCTTTGGTTTCCTCCTCCATATGGGCTACAAACATCAAACATCTCTTCTTGAAGCTCTTCTTCAGCTGCATAGCTGAAATCTCTCTAACAACTACAGCTCTTGGAATGCCTTGAGTCTTGCCTTGATGCCCTTCCTCATCAAGACATGTGATTGTTTTGTTGTAACATTCTAGGACAACATGATGTTTCTCTAACCAATCCATGCCAAATAGACAATCATATGAACCCAATGGTACGATGTTTACATCTACCTTTGTGTTGATTCCATTCATGTCTATTTAACAATATTTAACCAACTCATTGATCTTTCTCTTAGCCCATGTGGCTAACTGAAATAACTAAGATTTCTTATGCTTACTTCTTTGCAAGTGAAATATTTCAACAATGTTAGCATTTATGTAACTATGGCTAACTCTATAATCAATTAAAATTGCTATGGGATGGATGCCAATATTACCTTCCACTTCGATCATGGGGGATTGATACTTTGCCTGGTTGTTGTCCAAGGCTGCATAAATCCTTGGCATGCTTCCTCCCATGCATTCCATTGTTTCATCCCCCTGAACGGTGTGTACAATCCTCATTATTTCTCCTTTGTGAAGGCAATCCCTATATAATTAATTTCCCTCACATCCCCAACATTGAACATGTTGTTTCCATGGCCTTTTTACAAATGAATCTACAATCTTTTGCTCATTTTGGGGTGCTTGACCTTGTTGATTTGCTTGGGGGTTACTTATGAAAAAGGGTGGCTTAAAACCTTTATGCCTTTGATCCTTTTTCCCTTTCATCCTATCATTCCAAGATTTTTAGAACATTGGCCTTCCTTTGATTTGCTCATAAAGGTGCCTTGCTCTCCTTATGGTTTCCTCCAAAGTCTTGGGATTATCATATTGTATCTTGTCTCTATAGAAGGAGGGTAACCCACTTAGAAACCTTTGGATTTTAACCTTCTCATCTTTGATGAAGTCAACATACTTCAAGAATGTAAAGAATCGTTTCTCATATTCCTCCATTGTCATGGTTCCCAACTTGAGTTCTGTTGTCAGCCATAATATAATCTCTATTTTTACAAGTTGCCTACATAGGGTTTTTAAATTCTTGTTACTCCTCACAACCTTTCTCATTAAATGACATCATTTCCCGTCGCTTTCTACGAACCTCTTTTTCGATTTCGTTTTCATGACTATAAGCATGAAAACTCACAGCTGGAATTCATGTTTGATTTCATTAAAGGATTAATGTTCATATGGTCTATTGTCGCATTGTAGTATTTCGCTATGAACATGGCTATTTTCATGGTTATAACCCCTTGGTCTTGAACACGCCTTGGTTACATGAGTATTAAACCACCACCCATTTAGCATGCGATTAATGTTAATGGGGTTTTGATTGATAATTTTTTTTTTGATTCAATTGTTTATTTGACATATTAATTTTGTGATCAAATAGTGGATATGCATGCTATTGTTTTCAACTGTTATGATCTTTGTGCGTACCATTATGCCGAGGTGTCATTCCAAGTACAACATGGTATTATTTTTTTTGCATGGCCTCGATCTACACGACTTTTCTCACTCGCATAGAAATTAACTGTTAAGAACCAAACATCAATATAGCATGGAAAAACCTCAGGAAAAGTACTCAATGCCTTGAAACAGAGATAATTTCAGATAATAAGCCTCTTCGAGGGGGAAACCTCCTTTTACCCCACTTAAATTTTCAAGTACAAGATGATTCAAAATGAAAATGTCTCCTTGGTATATATAGGAGACTAGGAGGTATAATTACAACTAATGGCC
>ML785857.1:122925-162067 GCA_009831015.1 Picea engelmannii
GAAATGTTTGGATTACATCAAAAAGTATGTAGAAGAGCAAAATATTGGGTCTTTCCACCCATACAACATCGCCTGACAAGGCATACAAAAATATGATCGCCGGAGAGACTCTAATCTCCCCGCACTACATTGTGCTATGAGTAACACATCACCGCGCGCACTACGCGTCTCAATAGAGAATTGATATTCTCTGGTACTCCCACAGTATGCCTCTGCAGATGTAAAGGCACTTCTCCCCTCCGTAAAGGAGGAATGACCATCGTGAGGCCTTGGAGGTTTCTCTCAACTTCCTGGAGACCTATCACTGGTACTGTTGGATCTGCTACAACTGAGATGCCCCCACGACGTCCTGGTACTGGTAGATCGGCCGAGCGCACTGCTCCCTTGTCTGCATGTTGAAAACAATACATCTGTTAAAAATCTTCTACATACCAAAAAAAAAACATATATATATTAAAAAAATTAAAAACAAAAACTAGACAAGCTATGGCCCAGTCTCTTACCTGACACATCCCAGTCTTCCCCCGCAGGCAAAATCAAAGCCATGCTCCCGCGGAAACCTACCTCAGCATAAGGGAAGTCCTCTATCCAAAGATACTGCCGTCTCAGCCAGGCAAAGAAATCGCCAGTGAAATGGAACTCTGACTCCGATACTAGCCTTGGAGACAGACTAGTCCACCTCTCCATCCTTGGTTCATCCACTGGTTGCACCACCAGTGCTATCTGAGGCTGCATCTGGGGGATGCGCTCTAGAAAAAATGAGACCAAAAATGAACCATAACCAAACTGCTTCTGTCCTGTCCTGCACCGTGAAATCTGTTCCTTCACATTTTGAAGGAACCCTGCACTCCAGTTGAACAGTGTTGGTTCCAAACACTGAACACCGTAAGCCACCCGCGACCTTGATTCCAGATGTGTGCTAGTACTTCCTATCACGCTCATGATGGAAAATAGTATAGACCAGAGGGGTAGCTCTTGAATGTCCTTGATAGGGATTCTACCCCCTACCATCCTTACTCCTGGGATGCAGTGGCGTGCCAGATACACGTCCACTTGTTCATGTAGCGCCCTCTGCCCGGAGAAAGATATGGGGACCCCTCTTTTCGAGAGGCCAGTCAAAAAATAAACGTCTTCTAACTCAATGGTTAAAAGCTGTGTGCCAATTCGGAATCCTTGCTCTGCAACATCCCATAGGTCGATCATATGCTCGAGCAATAAAATCTCTTTCTTCATTTTTTGCAACTTGAAGAATTTGAGCAAGCCACAAGCTCGAAACGCGGCCTATGTGCGGGGACTCTGCAATGCAGCTAAGTCATCCATCTCATTTTCTCTTTCTTTCCACTCGATCATGGTCACCGAAGTTACCTACAAAATAAAAAAATAAAGAAATTCATTATTTCCACATTTTGGCAATTTCAACAATTTTTAAAAGCAATTTAAAACATGAAATAAGATGCCCACATCATTTAAAAAGTGATCACACCCTCTTTTACAATCACCACGCCCTTCCCTAGCCATTTAACATTCATCAAACAATAATAAAAATGTTTAAAAAGATCAAAACGATTTTGTGGCTGCGTGGGCGTATGGGAAGATTTTATCATGGATTCCTTGCCAAAAAACAACCTATCTAATTGACTATTGAGGCATTGACATCTTAGCCACCCTTTTCTAGAATGTTTTTGCAAAAAGAATCCCATTTTTCCATTGATTTTCAAAGAGGCCGATTTGGTTCTATTTGGGGCAACTTAGGGCTTCATATTTTAAAATAAATGATGCTATTAAAATGAATGTGAAACCATGTGTTTGAAAGAAGAAGAGATGGACATCTACCTGGTCCAAACGTCAAGTGAAACGGTGAACCGTAGCTCCGACAGGGAACAAAACAAGATCCACTTCAAAACGAGAATCTCCACTACTCCAAAATCCTTGTGCAAAATGAAATGGTAAATGGAATTTTCATTGTATTGTTATTTATAAATTTTCATTTTTACAAGGTATAGTCATTTTTGGGTTTCTCTAATAACATAATGGCTTCACTAAACCCCTGGTTTGTAGTTCTGACATCGCAGGTTTCCTGGTAGTTCTGGCAGATGATTTACCTTGTCACACTTATGAGCATAGTCTTAGTTCGTTCTCGAGCTCGATAATATGAGAACGCAACTAGGTAAACTTTTATCTCTTTTTCGGACCCGTATGGATACACGAATGCATAAAAAAGGAACCCCCCTAGAGTCTCCTTTAAACCCTTTTCAGAGTCTCTAAATATGAAAAGATTGTCGAGTGACCTTGCTTCCTTTCACACTCGTTAAAAGGTCAGAAAGGGCGTCTTTCGAGCGATAGTTTATCTCTTTTTCGGTCTCGTTAGACTACTGTACAAAAAATGAACTGAGAGAGTTCTCTTTTAAGTGTTTTCCAAACTCTATAATCCCGAAAAACCTTCGAGTTTTCTGTCTTTGGGCTCGTTAAAGCACACATTGACAGGCCCATATGGGACCGATCCCTTACTTCTTCTGGTTCGTTAAAAAAAGGAAGAGGAACTTACCGAAGGTGAGTTATATCGAGCATGTGTTATCCTCCTCGAGCTCATTAAACCAAAAAGAGGTACTCGTCTATCTGGATGGGGGGGAAATTGAAAGGAGCAAGCCAAGCAGTCTCTTGAGAACATCATCCAACAATTCTTAGAGTCACCCCTGAACATGACACTTTTTCATTTGCATATATCATAATCCACTGAACCTCTGCACTGAGCCAATCCTTTGAGTCCCTTTCACTCCTTTGGGTCACCCGACGCAAGTCACAGTATCCACTACATAGTTTTGGTCCATGTCATGTTTTGCTGTTGTGCCTCAATGTTCAAGGGAAGTATCCACCTCTAGAGTCAGCCATCCCAAATATCTTGTATCAATACCCGTGTCAGTCCATGTCCATTTGATCCACCAATCACATCTCTATGTCTATTTTGTGTCGTTGATGGGGGATACATCAAGGCCCTCCCTCGACGAGTCTATTCCCGTCGAATTCAACACATTATCTGGGAATCAGACTTAGAAACCAGTTGGTACTTTGGGACCTGCATGCCTCAATGGTAGGCCTCCTCACACTCGACAATAGGTTTACATCATTGACCTTTAATCGAATGATTCCACGGATGTTCGACCTCAGCTCATCTATTCACATTCGCTAGAATGTAATAGGGTACCTTGGGAATCATTGACATTAATGGTGATCTCCCTCGCACTTGTTAACGGTTTACATCATTGACCGGTAATCAAGTGGTTTCTGCCATGTTCGACATCAAGACATCTATTCACATGGTTAGAATCGTACCACATTGGGATTGGTAAGAAGACCTTGGGTTGAGTAACCACTTTGATATACGTTTCTCCCAGGCTGCGAAGGAGTTTCTATTGGACAAAGGACATATACACTGTTACATAGATCCACTTTGTATTAGTCGTGGCTATGTCTTGTCATCTCGTAGATCCACTGTGTATTCTTCGTGGCTACGATCAGTCTGAGTCATCAGAGTATAGATCCACATTGTATCTTCGGTGGCTATACCTTCTTATCAATACAATTATGGATCCAGAATGTATTTTATGGCGGCCATATCTTCCAAGTCTTGATCACCCAAGCATAGGTATGCCTGCCTTGGGTTTTGAAATATGTCATGATATTTGTTGGATGTTTGTGTGCAGCTTCTGTCAGGTTCTCCGAGTCTATACCCTTGCTTGAACATCTACAAAGCATTTCAGTTATCAGTTTGCATCTTCTAACTTCATACTTTGGGGGGCATTCTGTTACACATCAAAATTACTCAACTGGATAAGTGTCGCATGTTCCTCTCAATTTTTGTAAGTGTTGCATCTTCCTTACAACTTTTGCAAGTGTCGCAAGTTGTTCACAAGTGTCGCAAATGTTGTTCAAGCACACTGCCATAAAAACGACACTAAGGAGGCACTTAAAACATCTCATGCACTTGATTTGGAGAGGAGGAATTGATTAACTGAAGTCAAGGAACTCTTAACACCTGAAAAGAGCTCTTAAACACAAGTTCTGAGGGTGAGCGCTCCCCTACATCAGCCTTAGGAGTGCTGGCGCTCCCCTATAAGGCCTCAGGGAGTGTTATAACGCTTTCTTACCCCTCTGAAGGAGCGCTATCCACCTTTGGAGTGCTCGCACTTCGCTTAATCTTCCTAGGGAGCGCTACAATGCTCTGATGCCCCTTTTGAGGGAGTGCTGCCTAATTTGAGGCAGTAGTTGGCCCATTGAGGAGAATAAGGGGAGGATCTTTCAAGATTAGAAGGCAGTTGCATTTGAATTCTTGGTTTCATCAGGGGATCTCTGATCTAAGGAGGAGGTTCCTCAACTTGTTCTAAAGATAACTCAAGAGGTTAAGCTCCTCTTAACCTATATAAGCAAGCTCTATGATGGTGAAAAGGGGAAATAATTGCTAGCATGAAACCTATGATATCATAGGAAACACACAGTCAGCCAAAGGAGAGTGATCAGTGAAGCTACTGTCATCCAGGTTGTGGATCTTTTGAGCAAGGGTTAGACGAAGGGGACTTGACGAAGCTGTCGCATTCGCATCTACGATTGTAAGTACTGCTGTCGTTATTCTCATCAATATGACACGCTTGGCCTGTTTCTTTCTAGTTTGTGTCTGATGTTACATGAACTTATCATTGATAGATAGATCTGTTTTCAAGCTAATATCAATATAGTAGGAAGTGGTCGTATCCTGTTTGTCTACAGGACTCAGCGAGGAGCAAAGGATTGGAGCTCAACTCAGAGCGTGCAGGGACAAACGTCGATACAGAGGTACTTCTGTTCTCCTTCCTTCTCACATGTTAGTTTGTATAGATTTGAAAGGAAGTCAGTGTCCACGTTCATCATTTTCTTTCTTAGAGTTAAAGTCAAGCTCTTTGAGGAAATCTACCTGTCCGCAGGGAGATTTTCCTACAACACCATGTTTTGTATGTCAAAAGATTAATGCTGAAGTTCATCCATCCACCTTGAAGATCATCCAACTTGATCGAACTAGTGTTAAAGTTATAGGCGAATTGAGAAATGTGCTTATAATATTGTCATCTAACCCTAAGGTTCATCAAGTAATTGATATTATTGTTGTAGATATCCCAGAAGTTTATGGTTTGTTTTTAAGCAGAGACTGGTCAGAACAACTACACGACTATTTTGCGACGGATTGGTCTCACTTGTGGCTACCCGAGAATGGAAAGCCCAACAGGATTAAGGTAAATCATGAACGTTACCTAAAGTTCACGGTGACGGATTTAAATGATCCCAATGAACCATTCACACCTTCTATCCATTCACTCGAAATACAAGGGATGGATACCTTTTTCGACAATTTCATGGCCAAAACTTCTGCTATCACTAACCCGGAACAACAGTCTGAAATTTTGACATATATGCAGCCTGCAGCTTCTACCTGGTGGTCATATGCAACCGACAACAATCAAATATGGTCTCTTTTCTTTGACGGGTCAAAATCCAAGGAAGGAGCTGGTGCAGGCTGCGTGATTATTGATCCAACAGGTAACAAGACCTTGATTGCATGCAGGTTAGAGTTCGAATGTACGAACAACACAGCGAAATATGAGGCATTACTGCAAGGCCTCAGGAAAGCATTAGATATGAACGTTCAAAATTTGACTGTCTTTGGTGATTCAGAAATCGTGGTTAGACAGGTAAAAAATTATATCCACTTTTTATCCCCGCACCTTAAAAGCTACCAATCTAAGGTATGGAATTTGATGAATAGGTTTGCTGCATTTAAAATAAATTCTATTCCTAGATTGAATAATTCGGAAGCTGATTTGTTAGCTAATGTAGCTTCGAAACTTTTCCCTACAGAAGGTTTATCTTCGAATGCATTCTCCGTCGAACTGTTGTTCAGACCGTCCGTCCTCGACAACATCATGAATTGGAGAGTCTTCGATGATGATCAACAGATTATAAGTTTCCTACATATGGAAGAAACTTTCCAGGGCGCAGTAATCAATGAAGGTACTCATGATGAAAATCTTCATGACTTTACGGTAATACCAGATCTAATATCTCCCAAATCTTCATCAGACATGGTAAATTCTATCCCGAAATCTGTAGTTAGATTAGAAAAATTTTATGATCTTCACGACAAGTTCAAAAAATTAGTGAACTGTAAAACGAATAGTTCCTCTTTAACGCATGAAAAAGTAAACTTGGGAACTAAAGACAACCCACAGTGCATTATTTTAGGGGTGGGATGTTCTGAACAAGAAAAAACAATGTTTATTAAATTGTTTAAGGAATTCAAAGATGTTTTTGCTTGGACGTATGACGACCTTAAAACCTTTGATCCTAACATCATACAACATGTTATTCCTATGAAACCCCAAACCCAACCTTTTCAACAAAAGTTAAGGAAAATGCACCCAAAACTCAAACCAACTATCAAGAAGGAATTAAATAAATTCCTAAATGCTAAGATAATATTCCCAGTTAGGCACGCACAATGGGTCTCTAATCTTGTCCCTATCCAAAAGAAAAGCGGTGAAATATGACTATGTGTCGATTTTCGAAATCTTAATCGAGCGTCTGATAAAGACAACTACCCTGTTCCACCCATGGAACAGATCCTTCAACATGTATCTGGTTCTGAAAGATTATCCTTATTGGATAGTTTTTCAGGGTATAACCAAGTCCTGATGTCCCCTCCAGACCAACTTAAAACCACCTTCTACACTCCATGGGGCACATATGCTTATAGGAAGATGCCCTTTGGACTCATAAATGCTGGTGCCACTTTCCAAAGAGTGATGGACATCGCTTTCCAAGGCTTAATCAATCAATTTGTCGTAGTTTACCTGGATGACATTACTGTCTTCTCGAAAAACAAAGGAGATCATCTAGCTCATTTAAGATCCATTCTACAACGATGTCGTAAGTACGACATTTCTTTGAATCCTAAAAATTTTATCTTCGCAGTAGAACAAGGTAAATTCTTAGGATTTATTGTATCAAGTGAAGGGATGATTATCGACCCTGAAAGAACTCAAGTCATTTCGAAACTCCCCCCTCCCTTGTCTAAAAAGTCTATGCAATCTTTCTTAGGCCAGATAAACTTTGTCAGGAGATTCGTCCCCAGCTTTTCAGAAATGGTGAGACCATTACAAAACCTAATAAAAAAGGATGTACAATACCATTGGGGACCTTTAGAAAACCAAGATTTTAATTCAATAAAAAAGGCCATAATAGACACTCCTTCTCTAATGAGCCCCGACTTTTTGCAAGACTTCACTCTCTACACATTCACTTCTGACCGCTCTTACGCCGCTGTCCTAACTCAAAAGAACGCTGAAAACAATGAAGTCCCAATTGCCTTTATGAGCTCAGCCTTCAAAGGGGCAGAACTTAATTACCCGACAATAGATCAACAAGCCTTTGCTGTTTTTAAAGCAGTAAAGCACTTCCGATCTTATCTTTTGAAATCTAGGACGAAAATTATTGTCCCTTACCCGACTGTCAAAAATCTGTTAGTACAGAAAGAACTAGGCAAAAAAAGGGCAAACTGGGTCACATCCTTGCAAGAGTATGACATAGAAATCACCCTAGCACAAATAGTAAGAGGGAAAGGGTTATGCAAGTTAGTCACTGACTCAGCTGCAGGACAACAAGAGGAAAATGATATGTCAAATCCAGGACAACACTACCAAAATCTAATCTGCTGTGCACAAAACCCTGTTAGTCCCTGGTATGATGATATAAAATTTTGTCTTGAACATGGGTTAGCTCCTCGCCACCTTGATCCCACAAAAAGAAGAGAACTAGGATTAAAATCTGCTTCCTTTCATCTAATTAACGGTATTTTGTTTCGTCAAAATTTTGATGGAGTACTAATGCGCTGTCTTGAGAAAGATGAAGCAGAAAAGGTCTTATTGGAGTTGCACGTAGGAGAAGCTGGTGGGAATTTTGGTGGATATACCACTTCTCATAAAGTATTAAGACCAGGTTACTACTGGCCCACACTTTTTAAATATGCTCATGCTTTGTGTCGCAAGTGTGTAATTTGTCAGAAAGAATCCGGACGGATACATAAACCAGCCTTCCCTCTGCAACCTGTTTCAGTAGACTCCCCTTTTCAGCAGTGGGGTTTAGATATTATAGGTCCAATCAATCCACCATCCTCACAAAAACATAAGTATATCATAACAACCACATATTACTTCACCAGGTGGTCCGAGGCTGCCCCATTAAAAGCTGTAAATACCAGCTAGGTAATATCTTTTTTGAATTCAAATATTATTACTCGTTTTGGTATCCCTGACTGCCTGGTATTTGATAATGCTTCCTATTTTTAGTCTCTTGAGATGAGTGATTTCTCTCTAGAAAAATGAATTAAATTAAAATATTCTGCTAGCTATGACCCCCAAGGCAATGGATTGGTAGAATCGACTAATAAAAATCTGATCAAAATTATCAAGAGAACGGTCTCTGAAAAGCATAAAAATTGGTATAATGCATTGTTAAACGCAATATGGGCTGATAGAGTGACTCCTAAAAAAGTTGTGGGTAACTCACCTTTCTTTCTCGTTTACGATAGAGAGACAATTCTACCACCACATATCCTACTTCCCTTTCTGCAACTATCACAAAAAATACAAGAAGAAGACTGTCCCCCTTTGGAGAATAGAATTAACGCTTTGTTAAAATTAGAAGAAGTGAGGGCTCAAGCGAAGCGAAAATTGGATCAACATCAACTCATTGTTAAAATCTAGTTTGATTCCAATTCAACCTCTGACAAAAATTTTGAGGTAGGTGACCTTGTCCTAAAATGGGACAAACCGCATGAGGGAAAAGGAGAGCATACAAAGTTTCAGAACTTGTGGCTAGGACCATTCTTGATTGCTGAGAAATTGGGTCCCGTTTCCTTCCGATTACAGAATTTAGAGGGACAGCCAGACGCCTATCCGGTGAATGGCCAAGCTCTAAAAAGGTATTTCGCCTGATGACACTCCCATGTACATTGTGTAAATATTTTTCTTCTAGTTGATTTTTGTGTTTCTTTGCTGATTTGTTTTGATTTTTCCCTTACGCTTGCCTTTTTTTTTTTTTTTGACGCACATACCTGCACCAAAAAAACTATTTCAGACTAAGAGAACAGAAAAATTTCCCCTCTGAAATGACTACTGAAGGTTGTTTAAACATCAATTATGATATTTTTCTAAAGTTTGTAGCCATGTTAAAGAAAGCTTGTTGTTTGAAAAGCATTTCTTGATTTCAATCTGTAACTGAAGCTATTCACGGTCATCCATAAAAAATTCTTCTTACACTGTCCTTGTTCCTTAAGAGAACAACTCAGAGATGTCTCCCCGCCTTCGAAAGTCGGTTTATTAACAAACTATCTCTAGATCTTAATGAAGGACATTTAATTTTTTTTTCAAGGTCTGTAATTATTAAAATATGTCCAAAATCCAGATTTTCAGCATCACCTCACTCTATTAAATATCTTTAAAACTAAATAAATCTTCAGAGAGCTGTGGGAAGTGCTTGTAAACCTGTCGAGATACTGAACAGGTCTGCTGACAGTGGGTAAATGCATGCATGACGCCAAGATAACATCGCCAGGGTACTGAATAGGCCCGCTGACAGCGAAGCAATTTCAGGTATATGAAAATTCTCAGATATGGAATCTTTTGACCTTAAATGTCCTTCATTCTGATCTGAAACTTCTTGGTAGGATACAGATATTAGAGTGGGTTAAATGGCATCTCTGTCGAGTCTATGGACGCCTGCTAGAAGCAGCGGCTCTATCAATAGTATTGAAGATTTTAACTTTAACATCGTGACTCTCTTTTGTCAATATTGTCTTCAGTTTTCATCTTTTAAAATAACAAGAAATCTGAAACTGGAATGTTTTATAATTGACAATGATGTTCAAACAGTTTCTTAGTTGTTTTCAATTTGAAGTTTTTTCTGATTATCCTAATCTAGACTCGTTCGTTTGGCAGAGATAACTGCTTCTACCAGTGTGTCGCCATTGTTGGCAGCCATAATATAATCTCTATTTTTACAAGCTGCCTACAAAGGGTTTTTAAATTCTCGTTACTCGTCACAACCTTTCTCATTAAACGACACCATTTCTCGTCGCTTTCTACGAACCTGCTTTTCGATTTCGTTTTCATGACTATAAGCATGAAAACTCACAACTATAATTAATGTTTGATTTCATTAAAGGATTAATGTTCATATGGTCTATTGTCGCATTGTAGTATTTCACTATGAACATGGTTGTTTTCATGGTTATAACCCCTTGGTCTTGAACAGGCCTTGGTTACATGAGCATTAAACCACCACCCATTTAGCATTCGATTTATGTTAATGGGGTTTTGATTGATAATTTTTTTTTTGATTCAATTGTTTATTTGACATATTAATTTTGTGATCAAATCGTGGATTTGCATGCTATTGTTTTCGACTGTAATGATCTTTGTGTGTACCATTATGCTGAGGTGTCATTCCAAGTACATCGTGGTATTATGTTTTTTGCATGGCCTCGATCTACACGACTTTTCTCACTCGCATAGCAATTAACGCTCCCGCCTACCATTTTGAGCTGTCTTTGCATTATGTTGAAGAAGCTCGGGGCAATGGATTTGTGCTTATTCTGTCAAAACCTACCTCTGAACCCCGTGTCGATTCCTTGTTGTTAGCCATGGCTCCTGTGGTTAGGATTGAGCCCAACGGTGTCCAGACATTGTTATCGTTTGATAATGCCAGAGAAGACTTAGAAAGGAATGGCGAGCGTGTGCTTGTTGAAAAGTTCAAGGGTTTTAATTTAACAGTTGCTCAAGAATTCACGTTGACATTCGACGGTTGCAGAGAAAAAATAGGAGACGTCCAGCTTGAGTAAAACGAATATTTTATTAGCTAATCCACCGGTCTACTAGCCGTGGGACAAAAGTGGTTCAAAAACTCAAAGGTTGAAGAGGTTACCTGGTCATTGTTGTTCACCTCAAGGAGGATTACCAGCTGCGACCGAGGTATGTCTGTCTCAACTCTAAAACCTAGATGGCATGATCTGTTAGCTATCGTGAAAAAATTTGTTACCTGTGAAGGGAGATATGGTTTGGTTTTCTTATATCACTTGCGGTTGCTCATGAGTTTTATCGATTTCCCCCTGAACATGCCCTATTTTCTCCTTCGAAGTCTATACAAAATGGAAAAACGTTTTAAAAGGTAGAAATTTGATTCTAGCTTGTTCCACCATTGTTTGATCAATATTATTATTATACATCAGTTGAAATTAAACGATGACTGTTGGGATGCTTTTCTGTTACGTAATGGTTTTGTTAGCAGTGAGTTAGGACAGGTTGACAAGCCTGGCCTCACAGAAACCCTCGTTGAGCCTACCATCTCTCCTCCTTTGCTCTTTCCCTGTGATCCTATTTCTAATGTGGAACCCTTGACCTATCCTGATACTACCCAACCCGACACTCTACCAGATTTGTATCCCAAGGGTGGTGTTAAGTCTGTTAAAAAATCCACAAGGAAAAAGTGTAAAGGCAATGTTGATATCAATTATAAGAGTAAAAGGGCCTCTCGTTGGGTTTCACGATGTGCGCAAAATAAAACTAAGCCCTGTGCAGACCAAAACGCAATTGTGTTAAGTGAGGATTTCGATTCAGAAATTAAAAGATTCCTGACTGAAGAATATCCATATTCGTATGGACTTTGCTCTGGTAAACCCTATGATTATGTTACAAACCTTCCACCGTGTCTAAAAGACAATCTCGATTTCCCTAGAATCAAACTCAGTAATGAACCTACAGGTCAAATGGAAAATTCCCCACCTGTTAATACTATCACTGCTAATACACAGTCTATTCAGCCGCAATGTAACGAATGTCGATCATGGATCGATAAGTATTACAAAGACATGCCTTTACTTCAGTCTCGGCTAAAATCCTTGGAAGACTAGGTGAATTTGCTAACGAAAGATATTGGAAGACTTCAATCCATAGATAAAACCAAAGATAAACGACAAAAAACCATAGGGTCTATTGTTTTTAAGAATGTGGAAGCAGGGAATGCCATAGTAAATTCAAAGATTGCTTGATTAAGTCGAATCCCTTAATTTGAGGTATGATTTTTAAAAATAAGTTTAGGATGATTTTGTCTTTTTTAAATTAGAATACATGATTTGTTTACACAAATTATCTCTAGTTTGTTTTGATTGATTCAATAAAATACGATTCTAGTTATAATTATAACTAGCTACAGAATCATGAGATTTTGTAGCTAGTTACAAAAATTCGAATTACTTGTTTTAATAACTAAAAATGCATCTGAAATCTTTTATTCTTATGTGTTTTCAGGAACCTATGATTTCAAAAGGAGATTTGAACCACTGGTGGCATCTCTCAGCATGCTATTTTTATGTTGTTTTAGAATAGTCTGTTAGTTTTGATATCAAGTAGAATCTGGGAGGTTGCATCCCCCACATTTTTTGGAACAAATTAGATGATATCCACATGAAATGTTTTGATCTTGTGACCTATATAAATGTGTTGTTTTGTAAACTAAAGACCATCTCTGCCTGGAGAAAAAACTATGGATTTCTCATTTACATACTTGAATGGAATATGATATTTGTCACAGCTTTAGCTTCTCCATATCGTGTTTTTATTCAAGTCATGATTATTTCAATTTGTAATTAAATTATGATTGCTTTAGCTATCATGGTTTACTACAGATTGGTATGATAAAAATTTATATGTTATACATGTTTTACGTTCCATATTTAACATACAACAATCTTTTTGTTCAAACATTGAATTAAAAGATTTATCTTTATCCTTTGTTGAACGTTTATACACAAATTCTCACAACATGATTTATATTAATGTGACTATTTGTGAAATTATGAGATTACTGTGATTATATCTCTTATATGTTGTATTATTCGGATCCAATCATTACTGCTTCACATTTATGAGAAGCAATTGTAGGTTCTGCTGCAGGTTTACCTCATCAGACAGGGAGATTGGATGCTATACGCTGAACAAATATTAGATGAGATAACAGGTCGGTTTGCTAGTTTAATTTCATTAGTTTAATACAAAAATTTCCTGTAGCTAAAACATCTTCTACTATCTGTGATTTCAGTTTTCAATTAGACAGTTTGACATTCTATTTCTCAGTTATGAACATTATAAGAAAATAAATCAAAAAGATTAAATAGCGTTACTGTTGTTTAAAAAATCAATTCATATTCGATTTTCGCGGATTTAGATTAAAATTCGTATTTTGTAAATGTTATATATATATATTAGAAATAGAATCATTTATATATATTTTACATATAACAAGTAGGGTTATTTTATAAATATTAGTCAATTAAATTGTAAATATGTATTAGATCTGTATATAGTTTTCAACGATTGTTATTTATCAAGTTATTTTATTTCCTTTAGTTTTGTTTTTCGTTTTCTTCAGGACTTAGATTGGCCAACAGAGCCGCTAAACCCGTCAGAGTGGATTAATCCAAATGGCTTGGGTTAAGTAGACAACCTCGGACCAGATTCACTCCTCCAGTTGATGAGCGATCAATTTCGCCCATCAACAAGTTCAAAGAACTCTTTCATCTTTCTTTCATAGTAATGCTCAGACAAATATTTCTCTTGGAAATATCCTTTGAACTGCATCCATGAGAGCCTCTTCTCATCAAGTTTCTTGGATTTCTTAAGTTGATCCCACCACATGGCTACCTTTCCTTGCAAGTGGTAAGTGGAAATTCTAGCTATTACCCATAATTGGTAATCATGCATTTGAAAATGCTTCTTCATTTCCAAAATCCATGCCTTTGCCTCTTCTCTTCTCCTGTGTTCACCATTGAAAGTAGGTGGCTTTATTTTCCTAATTTCACCTTGCAAGGTGTCTTACTCAAGCCTTCTTCTTTTCCTCTGAATAGGAGACACAGTTGGTTTGCTTCCTGGTCCTGAACTTGTATGAGTTCTTCTAGTGGACTTCCTTGGAGAATGATGGCACCTGCTCATGCTTCTTGATTCCCTATCATTTATTTGATCATCCCTTTTGCTATGGGATCTAGATGTGGATACTTGTTTAGCACTAGTTGCTTGCTTGGTGCCAAAATCTTTGTTAACTTGCTTATGAAACATATTTAAGCTTTGAAGTATCTCTTCCTAAGCCTTTATGATCCTTTCATTATCATCCATGTAGCTCTGCACTTCCCTATGTAGACTTCTCATAGTGACATGATCTTCTCTATATCTTATTCCATTTGAATCTATCTCAGCATTCCCCATGCTGACATGAAGACCTCTGATCTCTTCCTCATGGTTGTAAGATCCTTGAACATCTTCCATAACTCTAGTCCTCATATAATAACTAAAGTTTCTTTCTGTACCTCTAATTCTGCAAGAAATGTTCATGTAATAATTACTGTTATAAATATGAATAGCATAAAACATTTCATCATATAAAATACAGGTTATTTATTCATCAATTTATGAAGGACACATTGCACCAATTCAATTTTTGATTTTCTTGATGCATTCCTCCCCGAAACAACATCCCAACGATTGTACTCATGCCTCAATATGAATTTTGAGTGAAAAGTTACAACAAATACATGATGCAATTCCACTCTTTTTACTACTAAATAAATATATTTATTAATTTCTAAGAAATTTAACTGCCCAAATCAAATATATGGGTTGACATATGTCTTCTGCTCCTTAATACCTTTCCAACAACTATTTTTTTTCTCAAATCCGAGCTCCGAGCTGAATGTTATGATCCAGAGAAGTTTAGGTTGTTTTACTCAATTTACTCATGTATGCTACAAGTGTCTTATTTCTCTACCTGTACATTTCTAGGTACCCATAACCAAAATATGACTCCCTCGCTAGCTTCTATGTTAGGTAGCTAGAGAAGTAGTGGTGGGGGAAGGGAGGGGGTGCAGAGGGCCCATAGTGATAATAGTGGAGGCCATTCAAGGTAAGGTGGACTAGGTCCACTATATTATTAAATAAGGCCCACTATGGTAGTTAGATATAATAAATGTAAGATGGATTCTTATAAGGTTTTACTTCTATAAGATTCATCCTCTAGAATGTTCTTAGGTGATGGTAGCACTATATAAAGGGGTTCAAGTAATTTAATGGGATATGAAGAGAAGTATTGTATTTGGAGCAGTAGCTCATTAGGAGGAAGCCCCCTCGAAGAGGCAAGTGAACAAGACATGATCCCTTCCATAATAGGATCCATTGTATGGTGTTGCCCTACTCCAAGGGTTTTGATATAATAAAGTGGTGGTTTTCTATATTGTTCCATATATCTTGTGTGGTGATTTTATTCAGATATCTTTGGATCTATTGAGATATTTATGTATTCAGTATTTGGTATGTAACATTCTATGGGTCATAAGCTTTCCAAACACTATTCATGTGCCCCAAATAGACTTCTGAGCATAGAGTTATGCCCTCTGGAAGTAATATTGGTGCCAAAATTTCACCCTCATTGTTTTGGCTGTAACTTTCTCATACAAGCTTCATTTAACGATCTGTTTAGCTTGTTGGATAGTTCTGTTCAATTAAACTATGTTCTCGTGGGTTTTGAATTTCTAAATATGTCATTTAGGGCCTCAAAAAATCCCTGCAAGTTAATGACCTTCAAAAATATGAAAATTTCAGATAATTTCACACAAAATTCATTGTTTTAGTACTGTAACAGTTCTTTAAATCTCAATCATTGATCTCAAATCATGATACACAACAATTTTTTATCTGACCCGTCGGTCATCAGTGATTAGTATTATCCTTTGGAAGCACAAAATGTTTTTCCAAAGTTACCAACCCGACCGTTAGTCGTCAGTCCAATTCCCTGACACCCGATTTTCAAACAACTCTTAAATTGGTCGTCAACGATATTTGTTGGCGAATGAAAAAATCTCCACTGAATCTACAAATTCCCAACCACTAGTCCATCGGTGATCAATGATCCTCGATGAATATCAAACTCTTTCCCAAATTGGCCGATTTGACCATCAACCACTTTTATTGGTTGACGTGGCATGCGATGTGGATGATGATGTTGTATGACATGTCATCCAGAGGTGTCAACTTGGGTGACGTGGAATGGCACATTGATGTTGATGTGGCATGACATGTGGATGATGATGTCATCATCCTCTTTCCCCCATCGTCCATCGACAACTTTTGTTGCTTGTTTGGGACACTTCACCAAATTGGTCGACGCCCGACCACCGACCCATTTGTGACTTCCATCGGCGATTGAAAACACTTTGGTAGATTCAACCAACCCCTAACTATTAGCCATCGACGACCAACTATTTCTTATGGTCGAACCAAACTATTTTCCATTTTGGTCGATCCGTCCATTGACCATCAACAATTTCTCTTGGTTAACTTTAACACTCAGAAAATTCAACTTTTCTTTGATTGATCTAGACCATCGATTTGCTCCCTTTCACACCCCCTGATTTAATCCTGGTCATTGATCCCATCAACCTTTCAAATGGTCAAATCCATATAAATTTTAGAATTTATCACAGTGGATATTGACTGTCAATCACGAGATCAAACACAATCTTAGTCGTCGATTTCTACAAACTTCTTGTAACTCTACAAGGGACATTTAAAACTCAAATTTCGACCATTCTAGGTCAAATTTCGATGTGCAACTTCACCACTCTACTCCATTAACCAACTCAAACTGTTTGAAGCAATTAAATCTCAGATTTCACTCACGAAATTGGGGATTTCTCTATAAAATCTTCATCCCCCCCCCAAACCTATCACAGACAAAGTCTGCAACGATGAATTTCACAAATTGTAGAGCCTAGTTATTTTCAGGACTGAAAATAATTAAATTTTTTCTAAAATCTCCTACTTTAATGACTAAAATTTAGTTTAGAATTTCTTTCATGATTTTCTTATACTGGGAATAAACCAGGAATAAACAATAACAACATAACAATATCATCAACAACAACATAATAATGATAACAAGAGCATAATACATACCTCCACCTGTAGATTGGTTGATCTAGCCCCTTTTCTGTCGAATCTTGTTCTTGCCCATAATGAATATTAACCTCCCAACGAACTAGGAACAACCTCTCTGACTTCCTAGCTCTAGGAATCCTTACGGTTTCCTGGCCCCTGAGCCCAAAATTCCCAGCAACAACAGTGCCCTGTGAGAGTTCCCCAAAACAAATCCTCCCAATTTCCTCCTCCTCCTCTATCTTTCAGAATTTCTAAAACAAAAATCCAATGCCCTTCCAAGTCCTCCCCCTTCTTCCTTATCCTCCTCCCTCAAATCCCCCTCATTAATTTCCTAACAACCTTATCCCCCCATTAATTCCCCCAACAAACTTATCCTCCCATTAATTCCCCTAGTAGCCTTATCCCCCCATTAATTACTTCAACTACCAATTTTAATAATATTATAACAAAGACTTAATAAATTTATTTTAATAATTAATTAAATTAATATTTATCAACCATGATAATTAAATAATTAATTAGGGTTTTTACATACACCCACCCTTCATCAAACTTTGTCTCGAAGTTAGAGTAATTTACAATACAGGGGTAATGACACATGGTTCATACATCCACATCAAATAAACAACATTATTAGTTAAAAAAAAACACTTATACATACTAGTGTACATGTGCAAGGAATGCATGTGTAGCTAGCACATACAAGACTCACACATGTACTAATGACAATAATTATCTCACCTATAGTAATTCTTGTATGCGTCCAATCTAAGAAACAAGACCATTCATTTTATAAGAGATAGTAAACCATTTAAAATGTTTGCAAAATCCCTCAATTATAATAATTTAGCACAAACAACATTCATTTAGATAATTGTAGTTTAGTTAAGAATTTATAAATATACATATATACATATTTTCTTTTCAAAAAGAGGGAAAACAATAAATTCTACTATAAGGTGAAATCCCCACACACTCTCAACTACTTCTATTCATCCTTCCTCCCTAAGTTACTTCCATCTTCCATCCCTATCCTTCCTTTGTTGGACTATCTTGGAGCGTCAACTATATTGACCTAACTCCAAATAGAACATGTAAGCAGAAGTGTCAACTCTCTTGACCAAGCTTCCCCAGCAGGAAACTGACAGTCATCATCACACATCTAGGGGAGCATGAGTTAACACCATCCTCCCATGACTCCAGGTTTCAGAGGATACACGATGGGAAATGCCTCCACCCTTCCTAATATGACTAGGGTCCACACCCTACCATGGAACATACATTGGCACTGTGTTGTTGGGAATTTTTTCATCGTATATTCAGTTTTAGGCAGTCTCACCACCTGAAAAACCTGCACTAGTCCATATATCATAGCAATGCATTTGAACCAACATAATTTCACATACAAATATTCATACCATATTGTTTCTCGGTCGGTGTTCATGACATCAAATTTTTATTATCATTATCCTTTGGCTATTTCATAACCCCTTGACCTGCAGATTAGTATATAACACAAACTCATACATATCTATGCATTATCATCATGTAAATGCATTTAACCATAATCTCAATTTGGTATCCATGTACCAACAACTTTAAATGTCAAAATTTGCAAGTTAGAAATAGATTGCATAATACCCATCATAATTCAAATAACATTAAACATTCATAGAATTGACATTCACATAGGTTCATATGTCTTAAAATTTCAAGTGTATCATTAATAGTTTCACAGTGAATAGAAAATAAATGTGATTAGGCCTTAGGTAATTCTAGTTGTCTAATTCAAAAGGTGGCATTACATACACCCAACGTTCGAGAAAACATATTCCCGAGGTGGTAAAAAAAGTGAGGGATGGTCTCTTCGTAAGGTCTCTGCATCCTCCCAAGTAGCATATCCTGGGCTATACGTGTCCCATTGGACCTTAACTTGGTCTACCGGATGGTTCTTGAGCTGTCGGACCCTATGGTCCAATATGGGTAACGGTTCTACCATGAGGGTTCCCGCGTATGATACCTAGAATTACTTCCAATTCAGTTTATGAGATTCGTCAGCAACATAATGACGTAGAACAGATACATGAAAAACATTATGAGTTTTATGCAAGTGGGGTGGAAGTATGAGACGATAGGCAATGGGTCCAATTCTCTCTTGGATTTTGAACGGTCCTATAAATCGAGGGGAAAACTTTGTCCCCTTCCCAAACATAATGGTACTCTTATTAGGCCTGATACAAATGAAAACTTGATCTCCCACTTTATAACTTCGATCAGTCCTATGTGCATCAACATAACTTTTATGTCTATCTTGTGCTTCCTTTAGTCGTTGCCTAATCTAAATCACTTGTTCTTCCATCTCTTGAATCAATTCTGTCCCAACTGTCACTCGGTCTTCTAACCTTTCCCAACTCAACGATATCCTGCATGGCCTTCCATATAGATCTTCATAGGGTGGCATTCCAATGGAGCTATGAAAACTGTTATTGTGGGCGAACTCTACCAAAGAGCTATGACTGCAAACTTGCCTTAAACCTAGATGTGAATCAACAGTCCCTATCTGAAATGATCTTCTTGGGTAACCCGTGCAAACGGATGACCTCACTTATAAACACGCATGCCACATCAGTGACATCATAAGTGTCTCTAACCAAAATAAAATGAGCACTCTTGGCCAACTTATCAACTATCACAAGAATGGAATTGTGTCTATGCGATGTGAGCGGAAATCCCACAACAAGATCCATAAAAATGACTTCCCATTTGGAAAAAGGAACATCATGCAGTTGTAGGAGACCTGTCGGGTGGTGGTGCTCAGCTTTCACTTGTTGACACTCTAGGCACTTGGCGACGAAATGGACTACAAAACTCTTCATGCCTACCTAGAAGAAAAGATTCTTCATGTCTGCGTACATTTTCTTCACACCCGGATGCGCAGTATCATAAAGTGCTCTATGGGATTCCTTGAGTATGATGCTTCGAATATCCCCTCCTTTAGGGATGTACATCCTTCCTTGATATCTTAAGAGTCCATTTGCTTCCATGATATATCCTTCATACTTTGGATCTAATTTCCTTCCACTCTAGATGGTTGAAGTAACCTTTAAATACCAACTATCTCCAATAAGTTTCCCCAACACACACTCCCTCAGATTAAATTTTAAGGGTACCAAGGAGAAGACATGTGGTCTCTTGCTCAAGGAATTCGCGTCCACATTCTCCTTTCCTTTGATGTATGAAATTCCAAAATCGTACTCACTCATAAACTCACTCCATCGCCTCTACCTGGAATTGAGATCCCTTTGAGTGAAGAGATGCTTTAAGATTTCATGGTTCGTTTTGAGCTCAAAGTTTCACCCCATTAGATAGTGCCTTCAAATTTTCATAGCTAGCATTACAACTGCCAACTCTAAATCATGAGTATCATAAATCTCCTCATGTTTCTTCAACTTCCTTGATGCATACACTATCACTCCTCCATCTTGCATTAGCATGGCACCCAACCCTTGCTTCGAGGAATCCATGCAGACTGTGAAGTCTTTTTCCATATTTGACACTCGTAGAATTGGTGCACTAGTTAGTAACTTCTTAAGCTCGATGAATGCAATATCACGTTCTTCTGTCCATTCATACCAAACCCCTTTGCAATGCAAGGTGGTGATGGGTTTCACTATTTTAGAGAACCCTTCCAAAAACCTTCGATAATAATCTGCTAGCCCCATGAAGCTTCTTACCTCATGAGCATTTTTCGGCACTGGCCATTCCATAATGGCCTTTACCTTTTCTGGGTCCATAGAGATTCATTCACCGAAAATGATATGACCTAAATAGTGGATTTATTTCTGGAAGAAAGAACACTTCGACAATTTTCCATACAATTTGTTCTCTCTAAGGCATGACAACACCACTCGCAAGTGTTCCTCATGCTCTCTTTCATTATTGGAATAGATGAGGATATCATCCAGAAAGACCTGTACAAAGTGGTATAAGCACTTTCAGAATACACCATTCATGAGGCTCATGAATATTTTTGGCGCATTGGTCAAACCAAAAGGTACTACAATGAACTCATAATTCCCAAACTGAGTTCAAAATTTCGTTTTAGGAATATCACCTTCCTTAATCCTTAACTGGTGATACCTTGATCGTAGATCAATTTTTGAGAAGACCGCTTCTCCTTTCATCTGATCAAAGAGATCATATATCCATAGCATTGGGTACCTATTTTTCACTGTAGCACAATTCAAGTCCCTATAATCTATACACATTCCTAAGGAACCATCCTTCTTCTTCACAAAAATCACTGGTGCACCCCAAGGTGAGACACTAGGCCTTATTAGCCCTAAGTCAAGTAGTTCCTTCAACTGCATCTGCAACTCACAAAGTTTTGGCATTGTCATCCTATACAGAGTCTTGGAATTGGCTTCGCACCAGGTTTTAGTTCAATGGTAAAATTAAGCTCCCTCTCAGGAGGTAACCCTTGCAACTCTTTTGGAAAAACATCCTTAAACTCTGACAATACTGGGTATTGATTCAATGAGGGTCCTTTCCCTTCATTGACTGCTTCCACTACATATAATCAACAAACTTGCCTCATGCATTGTTTAAACTTCATGGTTGAGATAAAGCGTAGAGACACTTTCCTCCGTACATTGTGGATCTCTATTGACCTTCCTTCATCGTCAATACAAAGCACCCTTTTTGTGAAACAATCAACCATAGCTCGATGGGATTCTAACCAATCCATTCTGATGATTAGTTCATATGTCCCAAGAGAAATAGCGTACACCTTCAACCTAGTAGTACACACTCCCAGGTCTACTAGAAAATTATCAACGCTAGGTCCTACCTCTTGTTTTTCCCCCGAAGCCATCTCGACTCATTTAAATTCATCGTGCTCATAGGCTGCCAACCCAGACTTTTCTAATGCATAAGGTGAAATGAAACTATATGTAGCACCAAAATCAAATAAAATTTTAACATTGACACGATTTAGCGACCTTATGAATCCACCACCGTGGATTGATGTTCTTCTTGGCGATTATTAACCGTTTCATAAATATGGTGGATACTACTCGCTCCTCCCATCAGGGCCTTTCCTTCTCTATGCACAAATCCTTCTTGTGACTCTGGGCATTCATGATGTTAATGGTGTCCTCCATACCCCCAACAAGTAACAAAAGATGGAACTTGCGCACTGCCCTGTGATAGTCTCTGAAATGAGTTCCTTCCCCTAGAGTCCCTACCCCGACTTAATGCTCCCTGAGAAGTTTGTGGAACTGTCTGCGTCATTGGCGATGAGTGGGATGTTGCACTCGATTCCATTGAAATACATGTAGAAATTGTTCTAGGTGCGAATCTATTGCCATAAGGAGGTGGCCTAGAGCTTCCTCCCCTGGAGAAGGTCCTAGGGGCCTTCCCCATGAATCCAGGATGTTGTGGAAAGGTTGATCACATACCTTTGTTTAAGCTCATATGCTCCTTCGTGTAACAAGCATTTTCAACTGCTTCGTCTACTGATGATGGTTTCCACATCCGTACCATGGCCCTTATCTTAGGGTTTTACCCATACACAAAATGTGTTTCCTGTTGTTGATCGATATCCATGTATGAGACATATTTTACTAACTCCATGAACCTGATCTTGTACTCTTCCATGGTTATGTTTCCCTCAACTAGAGCATTTCATGCTCCTACCTATTGTTCTCAGTAGTACGCAAGAAAATATTTCCTCCAGAACCTTTCTTCAAAAAGCTCCCATGAGATAGTGTCTCGGGTAAGGTGCAATTGCCTCTCCAGGTTACCCCACTAGTTCAAGGCACCGTCCCTAAACTGAAATATCGTTATTTTCACCTTTGATGTGGAAGCATAGTCTCTTAAGGAGAAACATCCTTTCATTCCTTCCAACCATGCCTCTGCACGTTCACTTGCACAACCCTCGACAAACTCTGGGAGTTTGATCTTCTGTAGTTCTATGGTGATGTCTCCTAGTGGAGGCCCTCCCTCTGAGTCCCTTGATGCTTCAGGGTTACCCACTCTAGATGATGGGGGTTCCACTTCGACATCTACTGACTAGCGTCCCTTTAATGTCTCATTAATAGCCTCCAAAGAGCGCAAAATGAGAGCTAATTCAGGTGATGGTGGTGGCACGTCGGTGTTGGTGGTCCTTGCGACGATGCCCCTCGGCCTCAATTTCACCAATTCCTAACCATTTTAAATGATTGAATCTACATCAACCAAATGCTTATTAGGGAAGAGTGTAAGGCATTCCACATTTTCTCAACTTATACTTGTAAACATAGGGTTAGGCGTAAGTTTTTTTTTTACTTGTATGTAAACAAACGTTACTCTCTTTAGGGTAAGTGGCTTAGGTCAGGGTTAAAGCATCTAAGCTTGGTATCTTCGTCTAGGTAAGCTACTAACTTGTTGTCTTGCTAACTATACTAGCTATTGTGGGTACTCGTCGATTACCCTAACTTACCCATTTAATAAAGCGTCAAACCCTTCCCTGATATCTTTAGGTAATTGATCCTTTATAATTAGTTATAAAATCCCCTCCTAATCTCATTGATTGGTGTTCATTAACATTAATTATATTAAATGTAACTAACCTCAAATTACATGTGCCATAAACCTTCTAATGTACCTCCCCTTTTTATATATGTTTATATACATTACCCCCAATATATATATATATATATATAACCCATATGTATAATTCGAATAATAACCATTAGATAATCCATTAAAATCTAATTTGAAGAAATTATATATATATAAACAGAAATAACATTTTTTATTTAAATAAATAAATTTTAAATAAAATAAAATAAATGAATTAACAAAGAAAATAAAAATAAAAAATCAAACTTATGGATATGCACATTGGTCCTTGCATGAGGCCTACGTTCCTCCTCCATGAGTTTTCACAAATTAAAAATTAAAAATAAATATCTAACCAAACCCTACCCTCCGCTCTCTCAACCCTCATCCATCGCCATTTCTCCCTCTGCAAATGGCAGTCAGAGGGTTTATTTTTTTCTATGTGAGAAGGGGGTCTGACTGGTTCGTTTGGGAGGGCATGGCCACCATGGTTGGGTGACCCATCCAGGCCGGGGATGCATAGTGCATGGACTTTCACCCTGTGGGCTCTTCTCCTCATGGTCTGGTGCTTGGTGTATGCCCAACGCAAAGAGAAATGCCTCTCGCGGGCTCTCTTCCTCGTGGCTTCTCAACGGTGTTTGGTCGGTTGGTATTGGGTGCTTTGGTATGGCGTGTGCATGGTCGGGCTAATGTTATTGTGTGTTGGTCACATTGTGCACAACTAATGACCTGTTGGTTTCCCTCCTCGTGGTTTGGCTTTCGACGCTTGGGCGTTGTGTTGAGCTTTGATGCTTGGTGAGTGGCTCTCGGTCGGTGGGCTTGGAACTTGTAATGAAACCTATAAATTGGAGCTTGGACGCGTTGGGAAATAGCTAAAGATCATCTCCTTGTTTGTGGCTAGGATTGACGTTGGTCTAAGGGATTAGGATCAACGATGGAAATGGTAATCGACCATCACTCATACGCATCCCGAGTAATGTTTGACAACTATTTCCTTTTTTTTTTTTCTGTTAAATACCTAGATAGTCCTTTTGTCCTGGGCTGAGGAATTTCTATGGTATATCCCCAAATTTGTGTGTTTTTGGGGAGTATTTTGGATTTGAATTATAACTGCGGAAGCAATTTGCTGGCATAATCTCAGTATTCTAGACCCAAATCCCACATTTTGGAGTGGCCAAGTGTGTTTTGGGGAATATAGATCTTACTAGAGAAATTTTATTGGCCTAATTTCAAGTTTACTAGGCCAATATCCCACGTTTTGTCATGGGAAAGTAGGGTTTGGGGGGGCCTAGATCTTATATTTGTTTGGAAAAGATACCCACATTCTGGAGGCAAGATGTGAACAATGGATTGATCCGGAACTCCGAGGGCAGGTGGGTTCATCCCAAGAGGGTAATAATCATTGAAGAGTCCCATAATCTACACCAACATGAGATCATCCATCATTCTGATTTAAATCCTGGTTTGTTCGGTCGACTTCTTCACATTTTTTTTTTCTTTTGATTCCCAACTATATATTATGGGGATGTAATGGGGACTATATTTCTAAAGAAATGAGTGAAATCACCAAGGGAATGCAAAAGAAAATAGATTGGTTCTTGTCGTGCAAGAGTAGAGCATAATATAGGGACTGCAGGTAGTTAATATTCCATATCATTTATTGGAGAATATCTTGGAGAGACTTCCAATTTCGAAAATGTTCAGGATGTTTCCAGACTGTCATGTGGTCTTTCGGATTTTATGAAATAATACCGTGTCTTGGCCACCAACAATGACATACACCTATTTTTGGAGGTTTCCATCTCACTGCGAGAAGTGAAGCCCACAACACAAACCCAAAATGGAAATAATGCCCAGGATGTCGAGCATTTGCAGAGCCTAGAGTTCAATGGTGCAGTCAGACTTATTTTTGATGGCCTATAAGAGGGTACCCCCACAATACCTTTTCTTCATTTTGTTTGCAGAATATAGTAATAGAAATGTTGTCGTTACCTGTAATCCTATGGATGACAAGTGGGTTGTTATTCCCTTTTCCTACATGTCATCTTCATGCCCTTGTTCCATGACATGCTCAAGGCTTCGTAAGCCTATAGTATCAGGTGGGGGTCTGTTGGTAGCAAAGAACAGAAAGGGGTTCCTTGTTGTCTGTAATTTGTTCACTAAAACCCATAAGATTTTTCCTCCGATGGCATCCATGAATTATCCTTATGTGGTAGAAATGGTGGTGTATCCAGAGAGCTTGATAGCGAGTATCAAATTTTGGTTGTCAGTATTGTTGATTGGATTACTTCACATGTGTATGATTCTAGGAGTGATTCATGGAAGATTTATGGTAGTTTTGATGGGAGGTTTGTAAGGACTTCCAATTTCATCTCATTGCTTGTAATAAAAATATTTTGCATCCAACTTATGTTCTTGCCAATTGAAATCCTACAGCCTTGTTTTGTCAATTTATGTGGGTGGTCAAGCCCAGGTTTCATTTTTGAAATCGGGCTCTAATACCATTTGTAGAGCCTAGTTATTTTCAGGACTCAAAATAATTAAAATTTTTCTAAAATCTCCTAAGGTTTTCTAAAATCTCCTACTTTAATGACTGAAATTTAGTTTATAATTTCTTTCATGATTTTTTTTATATTGGGAATAAACCAGGAATAAACAGTAACAACATAATAATGATAACAACATAATAATATCAGCATCAACAACATAATAATAATAACAACATCATAATACATACCTCCACCTGCAGATTGATTAATCTAGCCCCTTTTCTATCTGATTTTGTTCTTGCCCAGTTTGAATATTAACCACCCATCCAACTAGGAACAACCTCTCCGACTCCCTAGGTCCAAGAATCCTTGTGGTTTCTTGGCCCCCAAGCCCAAAACTCCCAGCAACAATAGTGGCCCGTGGGAGTTCCCCAAAACAAATCCTCCCAATTTCCTCCTCCTCTATCTTTCAGGATTTCTAAAACAAAAATATGATGCCCTTCCGAGTCCTCCCCTTCTTCCTTATCCTCCTCCCTCAAATCTCCCTCATTAATTTCCCAACAACCTTATCCCCCCATTAATTCCAACAACAACCTTATCCTCCAATTAATTCTCCCAACAACCTTATCCTCTTGTTAATTACTTCAACTACCAATTTTAATAATATTATAATAAAGACTCAATAAATTTATTTTAATAATTAATTAAATTAATATTTATCAACCATGATAATTAAATAATTAATTAGTGCTACACAAATTCGTAGCCATCTTGGCCCATACAAGCTCGGTGTTTGAAACGAAGCTCTGATACCATAATGTAACGTCCCCCAACCCATATGAGAGACAATATGTTGCGAAATATACATAAAAATGAAATTTATGCTAACTAATTTAATTCATTTATAGTTAACTCATTTCATGTAGCTTTCAGCTACAAATCAAAACATATTTAGCTACTGTCTATAACCACAAAATATAAGCATCTACAGCCTGTTAATAATCAACATGAAATTCAGCTAAACAACTCATTACAACAACATATAAATCACTTCAAAATACACAAAGTTCATGCACAACAATTAAACACATAATTTAACACATCAACAAGATAAAACACTTATATTTTCACAACATTTGTGAAATTAGCTATTTGGGATGGACGTTCCACTCAACCATACATTGACTAATACAAATATCAATAGTCAATCACCCCCGAGTTGAGGCTAGAAATCCAAAAAAGAGGGTGGTCTCTCACAGTCCACTCACAACTCATAAAACTCTCAACCCAATTGATATTTTCCTACAACTATCCTGATTTTCCACCAGCTCTCTTCCTCTTGACTTGTCCAACCCAAGGAATGTACCCTTTCACTGATCTCAGTCCCTTAGGTGTCTCATTCGTTTATCAAGGCCTATCGGGCACAAGTAGCTAGGATATCTCAGCTGGGAACTCAAGGGAAATTGTTGCTAGGAAAACTATCAACAAACCAACAACAACACTTGTTGTTTTAGTGCAACTCACACAGGAGTTCACTCTTCATGTCTCACAACCCGATTCTTCAATTTCCCAACTCCAATTCACTCCAAATATGCTCCAACATGCTCTAGAATTCTCCCTCCATGGTTGTACCAGCTCCAAGCTATGTTTATGGCTCTCTCCTTTTTTCCCAGAAACAAACTTGACTAACTAAAAAATTGTTGTCCCAAACCATACCAATTTCCTCTCTTTGGATTTCCTTTCTTAACTCACACTCTTCCCCAAGATGATTGTACTCAACCCTCATGTTCCCAATAAATTTTGGATGTGACCACTCACACCCACCCTCTTACATGCATTCAATGATTGGCTTTGGGAACACTCAATCAAAAATGGGAAGGTTCATATACAATTAACAAATTTAGAAAAATGGGTTAAATTAATATACATGGGTATTTCCCCCTTGGACACCCTCTTGGCCATTATCCTAGACACTCCCCCCTCTTGTGGATTAATCCAACCCCCATCTCTTTTCCATGTCCCCTTAGCAACTTTCATCACATTTTATTAATAAAACAAGGAAATACAATTTGCGTGTTACATCGCTTTGGCCATAGCCACACATTATATCTACATAAGCATTAATTAAACTAGGGATTATAGTGGGGATGTTACACACACAATCCATGGGATGGGATCCCCCTTCATTACACACATTCCCTTAGGTCTTCCCACTTCCCTTTCGGGTTCCAGTGCACTTGATTGGCTATGAAATATCACAGTTGAAGACTCTAGGAATTCTCTGTTGTTCCAGGAGTGTTCACACAACCTTCTCAAGGCTCTTGAGCCATTTTATCTATAGGAAATGTCACTCACAGAAATACAACCTTCATAACAAGTTTACAACCTCATTTTCGGCATAAAAATCAACCCAACAATGGTTGTCCTTAAGCATAACACGATTGGTGCTATTTTTCCAACACTCATCCCTCCTCATGCTCTCCAAAATCAACATGTAGAACTGACCCAAAAAGATACTAGAATTTCCTTTTCTTCTCATGCAATATTGACTCACACATTTCTCAAAAATTAGATGTACTTATCCCATGCAATCATAAATCAGTGAGTTGACCTTTCCCACCTACCACTCTTACATCACTTTAATATCTCTCTTGATATTTCAAGGGTGGATAAACATTATAGTGGAATGGATGAATTAGTATAAATGGGTAACCCCTTGGACCCCTCTTTATCCCTCTCTCTTGTGGAATCATAGCCCCACGTCATTACCATCTCGCTTGTACCACAACCAATGATTATTGTTTATTAATCATTTTAATGTACAAAATACATAATTAGCCCCTTGGCCATATTAATCAATACAGGCTATCCTGCCCAAACATAATGGATCACTAGCCTAATTAATATTTTCATAATTAAATTATAATTGCAAGGATTAGAACTGGGGATAGTACAATCCCACTAGTGCTGCCACCTCACATGTGATTCCTTTATGTGGGAAAATCATGTCCCAACATTGTTTTGGCTGAACATTTCCACAATCATAGTGTTGTAAAATGCATTATTCCAGTTGAAAATTTTACTCTTGCACCATGCTTCCACTGAGCACTCTGATAACATAAGTGGATTTCTTACTCTAAACACTTCAACCATAGTTTCCAATTCATATCTAACAACCGTTATAAGTCCTCATAGATTAGTCCCTGGTTATGATTTACCCATTATCTCATGGGATAGTTTCTTTCCTTTTGTAGCAATCTTTTCATCTATCATTACATTTTTATTTTGAAGGATATGGAGGCTTACCTTCCCTTTTTGTGCCTATTGTTGACATCCTTCACCTATAGGATTCATGTTTTTATGTGAGAACATCTGTTAATTCTCCTTTGTAGGTCATTTAAACTTTGTAGCAGTTGGATATTAATTTGGCTCTGCTTTTTCTGACCCCTTACTCACCTTTAACATGCACCTTTATCATCTAGAAATGTTTTTCCAAAATTAAAATTATTTGGAAAACTTCCACTTTAAATAGTTGCATGGTTCATGGAATCCAACTCCACTTTTCCTGCAACTTTATGAATCAACCATATGATTCCTTAGAGAAATAAATCCTTTTGTCATGTTTTCCTATGGATTATCTTTCCAATGGTCATACTCATGCTTCAATATAATTTATGATCTCAAATCTATGGCTTCCTGAAATCAACAGTTTCACCCATTTTACACTTGTTTACCGGTTCAAAATATTTTTTAGAGACCAACTTCTGTCACTTGTAGAAGAAAATATGTTAGGAACCAAAAAAACGTTTGCATGAGACATTGATAATATTGATGACAACGAGTTCACAACAACTCTCATATTTCTAATCTAATGCTTCAGTCAAAATCTGCAACAATCTGGAAATGACAACTTTGTCCTTTTTCACCCCCCTTTTCTAGACTGAATTTTTTAGCCAAATTGACTATCTTCCAAAGTGAGCATTTTTGGAAAAACTTCACTTAAGGAAATTTATCTAGCTTGATGAGTGCATGAAATGTCGAGTAAATAATGTTTTCTATATTTTTCATCTGAGGTCCCTTTTCTTCCTCTAAAAATCCCAAAATCCCCAAAGTGATCAAGAATAGTGGATTTTTTTCCCTATTTCAACATTCCCACACCAAATCCTTTTGAATTTTACCAAAAGTACAAAGTGGTATCTCCATGCCTGATTTTTGAGCTATCCATCAAAATTTCACCTTTATCTAGGCTCTAGGTTGATAGTTATGGTTTGCAGAAGTTTATATTGTTTTCTCATTTTTATCCCTTTAAGCTACATGTGTCTTCTCTTCCATCCTTTGCAATTTTAGGTACCCAAATTCTAATTTTGGTTTCATGGATGTCTTTTATGGTCCATGAGATTTACATAGGCTACTCCTATTCCCCAAACTGACTTCTGAGAAAGGAGTTATGTCCTATGGAAGTAAACTGATGCCTAATTTATACCTTGTATTGTTTCAGCTATAACTTTCTCATACAAGCTCTATTTTGCATTCAAAATGTCTAGTTGGAAAACACTTACCGAGTTCTTTCATTAAAATAGAAAAGTCTTTGCGTATCGAGGGTACATACAGTTCTCAGGATTTTGACCCCCTAAAAATGTTGTTTAGGCCTTCAAAATTCCTCTGCAAGTTTATGACCTTTAAAACCATGAAAATATTCATAGAAATTGACTGGGTAATTGTTGTAGCGGTGCCCCCAGGGTGTAGAATAGTTGGTGATGGAGTGTACTGTTAAGGTACTCCATTATGTGAAGTCACTGGTTCGAAACCCTTGACTAGCCTTGTGTTTTGTGTGAGGGGCCGCATTGGCATGCCCGGGGTTATAGTGGTAGTAGTCGAAAAACATGACCACATGTCACGTGAGTACTTTCCCGACTAGTTGCTTATTTCCCCAATAAATAAATAGAATTGTTGTAGCGGTCCCTATAATAAGTTGAATTCATCTTCAAACCATTCAAAATTGTTGTATCATTCTGTTAATCTGACTTGCATTTGTCATAAGGTTTTCTCGAAACCTGCAAGCCACATGCCTGTCGAAATTACCTTTGCGGACTTTTCCCATGGGAAAGGTTGAGTAGCATGTTACACGGATTTTCTCGAAACTCGCAAGTCACAAGCCTATCGAAATTACCTTCATAGATTTTTCCCATCAAAAAGGTCAAGTAGCATGTTACAAGGATTTTCCCAAAACCCGTAAACCACGAGCCTATAAGAATTACCTCCATAGACTTTTCCCATCGGAAAGGTCGAGTAGCATGTTATAAGGATTTTCCCAAAACCTATAAGTCGCAAGCCTATCTGGATTTTTCCTTTGCATACGTTTCCATCTAAGTGTTAAGTTGCATGTTATAGGGTTTTCCCAAAATGATTTGGATTTTATGAGCAGAACGAAATGAATACAGATTATTAAAAGATGTTTAACACAAAATAATAGAGATACAGTAAAATTGGTTTCTATTCAATAAGGAAATAAGCTGAAACTATAAAATGCAGCGGAAAACAAGCTTGATGGAATGGTGGAGGCTTATCTCTGAGAAGGGATGTGACGATTTTGCTCATTCGCAAGAATATCATTACAATGAGGCTCTAAAGGCCTTTTTACAATAAACATGAATACCAAAACCCTAGACATCCAAAAACCTAACCCTAGGAGATGAAGCACCAAAATTCATGTGGGCCCCGTTGGGGTAAGCTAGTACATCAACTTCCCAGGGTCGTAACTTTTGCATACGATCTTCATTCTAGGCGCATGATAGCCCATTGGAAAGGTCTATCCGAGGAATACACTTTTTTCCTTCGTACTTTGAATATACCTACAATCTAACTGTGGTGATCCCTAAAACTGTTGTTTAGGGCCTCAAAATGGCCCCGGAAGTCAGGGACCCGAAAACTAGGAAAAAATTACCAAACTGGAAAACTGCCAAAATGAACCAGTTAGAATAGGCGGGAGGCCACCGACATCCATCTGCATCATGAAACTTGCAAGTTGCAAGCCTATTAGACTCCCACCATCGGGCTTCACCCATCGAGAGGATCAACTTACCATGTTCATGGTTATCCCCAAAAGTCATAGCCTGCAAGACTATCAGACTTGTGCCATCGGGATGTCAAGTTGTCAAATGTTCTCCCAAATGAGTATTCATGAAAGCACTTATCTGAAAATATTTTCCCGAAAGCACTTGTCCAAAAAGATTTTATCGAAATTTGATTTTCCCGAAAAGTATCTTCTTGAATGCATTCTTCTGAAGAAAATATTCTAAAAAGCATCCTCCATGTTGGATTTGGACTGTCGATCTTCGATATCATAGGGATATCAGTTGTCGGTTCACCAAATTGCTCCAAACTTTGTTAGGCTTCTCCAAACCTGCAAACGAATATTGGCCATTGATCCATCAAACTTTGTTCCACAACCCCTGCCTTATGCCACCATGACACTACCACGATGGACCTGTCAGTCCACATTATGGTACTTTCCACATCATGATTGTACAAAATTTTTCTAAGAATCTCAAAAATTATATTTTTTGAAGATTTAATACTTTTACTCCCATTTTATTTTTCGACCAAAAACATTTCTTTGTTTTCAACTTCCATGGAAGCTCTGAACTTAGCTTCCCATGACCGAACATGACCCTGTGACTATTAATTTTGCATCCCTTGCCAAATTACACGCATCATCCACCCCAAAATTTGGGAATTTCACTCTGGTTTCACAATTTTTTCCAAATTCGTCACATATCTAAAATCTATAACAATATTTTTTTTCAAATTCGCGTTGATCCTTGGCCCATATGGGTTCGGTGATGAAACAAAAACTCTTACCATATTGTAACATACTTTCCTGCTAATTTTTTTTTTTAAAACACCCCATACATGTAAAATGAACCAAGGGGCACCAGGATCATAATTTAACATGCATCTAACAACATGTTTTAAAACATGAATGCCACTGTTCAAGAAAACAAAAAACACACAACATTCATATAAAACCATTACGCAATGAAATTAACATCATAAGAATAATAGAAACTCATTTATATATAAAGTAACCAACTAGTTGTGTATGAAGGACGTTACTCCCAACCATAGGCTTGTTATTCATTTTCTCTCAACAACAAGCCACCCCTGAGCTAAGGCTATGAGTCCACAAGGAGATTTGGCCCTCTTAGTTGTCCACTCTCCACATTTAGCATCCCAAAACCCAAGTTCTACTCCAACAATAGCTCCAATCAACTAGCTCTCTTCCCCACAACCTGCACAATCTAAGGAATGGGATCCACCTTCACTACATATAGTCCCTTGGGCCTTCCCAACATTTCAAGTGGACACTCCACCCATCATTAGGAGAATCATATAAAGCTATTTAGAATGATAGAAAAGAGAAAGCCTTTGTCTAAAATATACAGGGTTCAAAAGATACTAGCCATCACAAAATAATATTAATGTAAATATTAAAATAATATTAATATAATATAATGTTAAAATATTCCAAAAATGGAAGGTGAGGAATTTAGTCGAACTCTATAAAATGTAATTAATACTCTTAAAGGGATGGTCAAACAAGAAAACAAATTTTAAAAATATATTAATATAATGTCAAAAGATGAAAAATCACAATCTTCATCTAGATGAACAAGACATCATGGTCAACTTTGATGTTGTCTTCTTATTCACCAAAATGCCCATTCTAGAATCCCTTGACCTCATTTCTAAGTTGGTTGACTCGAAAAACTTAAAGCTCATTGAAATTTGCCTAACCTCAACTTTCTTCACCTTCAAAGGAAAATGCTTTGAACAAACGGAAGGCACAACTAAGAGTTCATCCTTATCCTTACTTGTTGCCAACATTTTTATCGAATATTTTGAGGCTTTAACCTTAAAAATGTTGGTTCTGGTTTATTGAAGACACCTTTTTTATCTGACCCCATGACCATTATTTCCTCAATTCATTCTTTGACCACCTGAATAACATATCTCCCTGCATTCAATTCATAATATAAATCCAAAAGAACATATCTCTTACATTCGTGAATGATCTCATCTCTTGTCAACCTGATTGTACCCTTAACCACTAATTTTACTACAAAAGACTCACATGGATAGATACCTTCATGCCCATTCCCACCACCACCTAGCCCAAAAATTTGTTGTCCTCAAAACCCCAGTTACTCAAGCCATTCAAATATCTAATCCACATATCCTTGAGAAAGAAAGATCCCACCTTACTAATTCTCTCCTAGCAAATGGTTATTGTATCTCCCAAATTAACAAAGCCTTTTTCTTAGTCCTCCACTCAAAATAAAAACCACACCTTCCACTATCCCTCCCTAAGCCCTTATATCACTCCCCTACATCCATGGCATTGCCGATCAATTTCCAAAATCTTTTCCAAAAAGAACATTAAAACTCTTTTTAAACCCTACAAAACCCTTAAGAAAATATTTAGAAGCGTTAAAGATAAAACTGATCCAATGCCCATCCAAGGAATTTACCAAATTCCTTGCTCCTATGGTAAGTCCTACATTGGCCAAATTGATAAGTCCATTGAAACTCATCTCAAAGAGCACAAAAGCTAACATATTCCACAATCACATCACTAAGTCAGCTATCACGAAACATTCCCACAAGTCTAAACACCTCATTTTCTTTGACCAAACCAAAATCCTAGCAATAGTTTCTTATTGCTCATCCCATATCATTAGAAAAGCCACTAAAATTGAAAAATACCTCAACAATTTTAATTGAGAAAACAACTACAAACTTAACCAAACCTACTATCTATAATTTATTTTTAATTATTTAATCTTTACTTTTTATATTTAATCTAATTTTCACATTAATATCCCTATATTTTCTAAATTCTACTTATTATTTTATACCTTTAAACTATTACTAAAATAATTACATTCTATTTAATTTCTTTTTAAATTAGTCCTTATCTTTTTCATAGCTCTCCTTCCTTTTCCTTAATATCATTCTCTCCCTTGTTTTTCACTTCTTTCCTCTTTTTCTTTTTTTCCATTTCCATTTCATCGAATTTATTTAAGTAATTATTTATCCCTCCAATACATAACTTTGTTTTCTCCTTTTTATTAATCCCTATTGATTTCTCCTTTCTATTAAGGCCATTTTGTTTTTATTTTTATCTTGCTCAATGTTCTTACATCTTTGGCCATTCCTCTTAGAGTATTAATTTAGTTCTATCCCTCTTAGAATATTAATTCAGTTATATTTTATTTCATTGAATTGGACTAAAATCCTTATCTCTCTTTTTGGAATTTTTTAATATTATATTAATATTATTTTATTTTTTTTTATAATTTTTTTTATCATTTCTCTTTAATCATTTTAACATTTTTTTCTCCACTTCTAATTTACCATGGAAATTGAAAAGGACAACTCCATTCCTTTCTTAGATGTCTTCATCTCTCGCTTTCCAGATGTCTCCCTCACCCATCGGGTTTATAGGAAGAAAACTCACATTGACCAATACCTCAATGTTAGCTCCCACCATCACCCAGTCCAAAAATCAGACGTCCTTAAAACCCTAGTTACGTGGGCCATTTGTATTTTTTCCCCTCAATTCCTCACAAAGAAAAAGGCTCACCTAACCAAAACCCTTTTATCCAATGGTTACTCTCTCTCTCAAATCAACCAAGCTTTCCACACAACCAACAACCCTAAACCTAATATTACCTCTCCCTCCTCCCATCCTCCTGCTCTCATCTCTCTACCTTATATCCAAGACACCACCGATCAGATATCAAAACTCTTAGGTAAGAAAAATATTAAAATTGTATTCAAACCGTATAAAACCCTAAAACAACTTTTTTAGAACTGCTAAAGATAAACACAACCCGATGCTCGGCCCAAGAGTTTACCAAATCCCTTGCTCATGTGGGAAATCGTAGATAGGTCAAACTCGTAGAAACTTTAAAACCCATCTCAAAGAGAATATATCCGACATCACCTACAACCGAACCTCAAAATCATCCATTGTCGAACATTCTTTTAACTCTAAGCATCTTGTTTTCTTTGACCAAACGAAAATCTTAGCCTCTGCTCCACATTACTCCCCGCATTTCATTCGAGAAGCCCTCGAAATAAATAAATAAAAACATCCTAATAACTTCAACTGTGAAGATGGCTACAAGTTAAGCCAATCCTGGAAACCCACGATTCGCTACCTTGACCATTAGGCATCTGCTTAGATCTCTCTCCTCCTCCTTTCTTCCCCCTTTTCCAATTATGTTCCTCCCCGACCTGCTATCATTAGTCTTTCTCTCTCTTAATTCGTTACTTTATTTAATCCAATCACATCTTTGATTTTCATTATTTTCCTTTGTGGTAATCATCTTTAATTCCCCCCCCCTCCTTTTGTATTAATTTCTCCTTTACTATCTTATTCTCACTTTTTTCCTCCCCTTTCTTCAACATCTAATTATTTTTCTCCTTAAATATCGTTATTATTATAGTTTTATAATTTTAATCTCCCCTTTTATCATATTACTTTAATGATTAATTCTTCTTTTTTCTCTTTAATTTTAGTCTTCACCTAATCTAATCATTGAATTTTACCTTTCCTTTTTCCATTATGTTTCTCACCTCCTTTAATTATTTTCCTCAACGGATACTTTTCATTAAATTAATTGACATCTCTATGGTCTTATAAATATGCAACTCAACACTCTTTTCTACTATACTAGCTTTTCAAGCCTCTGATGATGGGTAGAGTGTCCACTCAAAACATTGAATGTTTCAAAACCTATCACACAATTTTGATCCACAAAAATCTTGAGCATTATGTCTGACTATGGAAACTTACATACCCTAATTCTTTTAGAGTATTAATTGTATTTTATTAGATTTTAAAAATTCACCACTTTTTTTAATATTTTAATATTGTATTAATTTTAATAGTTTTTTTTGTAAGTAAGCAATTTTTCTTTTTATTAATATATTGACAAAATATACAATGGGTTCATCATATCTAACAATTGAGCCAGATGTTCATCACAAACATAAAAGTCTCTTGGTATGCTCTCTGGGAAACTAGGCCAGTTGTCAAAACAACATAAAATAACATGCACATGAAAATAACTATCGAGTGACAAGTTTGAGACATGGAGATCGGAACAATAAGAGAAAAAAATAAAACTTAACAAATCCATAAGGTTTAAACCTAGAAGACCAGTATGATTGTCATTCATCTATATCATGAACCTAGGGAGCACCCTTGGGCTGAGAAGTAGCAAGTTGGGTCAACGAAGGTGGAGGTAGAGAGCTCGAGGGTGTCCCTTTGTCACTAGCTCGCTGAAAGACACCATCATTCTTCTTACCCAACCATGAGACCATCGTTATTAGTGCATTAGTCTAACGCTCTAGTGCATCCAACCTTTGGATAACTTTTCTGGATTCTAGCTCTTGGGGCCTCATACCCTACACTACCATCATGTTAGCATGCCAATAAAGCTCCACTGTTTGGTGGAACTTAGTATCCACGTTCCTCGTGCAACCCAGGTCAGGTATAATGTTCCCCACTTGCGTATCCATGACCTCATCCTTAATATATGAACACAAGGTCCTAACCTCCTCCATAATGGGCATTAATTTTTTGTCTTTCAGATCAACATTGAAATGATAATGTACAATTGCTTCTTTAGCTGCGAGGGTGCCCTGTTTTTTACCCTCGACCGAGGGCTCCACCTTTCTTTTCTTGAGCGTCATGATGCACCAGACCTAAGACTACAAACCCCCCACGTAAAACATATGAGGAACATAAGCAACAAGAATGAACCCATGCGAAATCTTACCGAATTTAGAAGCCTCCTCCCATAATGTTGGCTAGGACAGAGTCATTCAATTCATTGACAGTCATTGAAGAGCTCACAACTATCATCCACCAAAGGAGCCCAAAAAGCATACTCCCTTCGTCTTGCATTGTCCTTTGCACATCATGCTCGATTGAGCTCAGTTCTATCTGGAGCACATGAACCTGAAAGGTGACCGGGGTCGAGCAAACAGATGAAACCTCCCACGTCAAACTATTATGACCCTCTAGCATGCTAGCTATCCCGGTGAATATTAATATTATTTTAACATTACATTAGTATTAGAATATAACATAATCACATTATACATGGTTGGTGTATTTGATACACACCGTATAAGTTATCAGGTATTGACATAACAAAGATTTAAGGAAAATACAAATGGTTCGTGTATTTATAAATATTAATGTATTAAGTATATTAGTAGAACCACATTATACCAATACATAGTTTCTATAAGTTAATAGTTATAGACATAAAAAACGAAAGAAAAATTAATAAAATATTATAATTAATTTGAAATTAAACTGAAAAATTCAAAACTGCGGGATCTTAGTACAAGTAAGCGATTAAAAAAATATTAAAATTAACTAGAGATAAAACTGCTAAACCCAAAACTTATGTGTTTGAATTTAGTACCAGGTAATCATTTTTAACTTCCGATATTTCCTTAAAAAGCCTTCACAACCATTTGTGGAACGTTTTAGTTACAGACTAAACGCTGAACTTAAAGAATAGATGCTTAAACAATATAAATATATTGATCCTCTCATCTCTGCATTCATGTATTTCCTGTTAAATAAAAAAAATGGGGCAGCGTTCATAATTGAGCAAATGTAGAGATTTCAGATTATCATACTAAAGCTAACCTGTAGTTGAAATGCAGAAGAGAATTTATTTTTGCAAATGATTTGTTAACTATATTATATTTACATATTGTATATACGGTTTCTGATTTACCATTTTTTTTTTTTAAATTGTCCAGAATTTTTAAGTATTTTGTTGAATCCAAATCTCAAGCTCAAACGCAACCAATATATATAAACGCGAGATATATATATATATATATATATATATATATATATATATATATATATATATATATATATATATATATATA
>ML785857.1:166869-178878 GCA_009831015.1 Picea engelmannii
CCCAACAACCTTATCCTCTTGTTAATTACTTCAACTACCAATTTTAATAATATTATAATAAAGACTCAATAAATTTATTTTAATAATTAATTAAATTAATATTTATCAACCATGATAATTAAATAATTAATTAGTGCTACACAAATTCGTAGCCATCTTGGCCCATACAAGCTCGGTGTTTGAAACGAAGCTCTGATACCATAATGTAACGTCCCCCAACCCATATGAGAGACAATATGTTGCGAAATATACATAAAAATGAAATTTATGCTAACTAATTTAATTCATTTATAGTTAACTCATTTCATGTAGCTTTCAGCTACAAATCAAAACATATTTAGCTACTGTCTATAACCACAAAATATAAGCATCTACAGCCTGTTAATAATCAACATGAAATTCAGCTAAACAACTCATTACAACAACATATAAATCACTTCAAAATACACAAAGTTCATGCACAACAATTAAACACATAATTTAACACATCAACAAGATAAAACACTTATATTTTCACAACATTTGTGAAATTAGCTATTTGGGATGGACGTTCCACTCAACCATACATTGACTAATACAAATATCAATAGTCAATCACCCCCGAGTTGAGGCTAGAAATCCAAAAAAGAGGGTGGTCTCTCACAGTCCACTCACAACTCATAAAACTCTCAACCCAATTGATATTTTCCTACAACTATCCTGATTTTCCACCAGCTCTCTTCCTCTTGACTTGTCCAACCCAAGGAATGTACCCTTTCACTGATCTCAGTCCCTTAGGTGTCTCATTCGTTTATCAAGGCCTATCGGGCACAAGTAGCTAGGATATCTCAGCTGGGAACTCAAGGGAAATTGTTGCTAGGAAAACTATCAACAAACCAACAACAACACTTGTTGTTTTAGTGCAACTCACACAGGAGTTCACTCTTCATGTCTCACAACCCGATTCTTCAATTTCCCAACTCCAATTCACTCCAAATATGCTCCAACATGCTCTAGAATTCTCCCTCCATGGTTGTACCAGCTCCAAGCTATGTTTATGGCTCTCTCCTTTTTTCCCAGAAACAAACTTGACTAACTAAAAAATTGTTGTCCCAAACCATACCAATTTCCTCTCTTTGGATTTCCTTTCTTAACTCACACTCTTCCCCAAGATGATTGTACTCAACCCTCATGTTCCCAATAAATTTTGGATGTGACCACTCACACCCACCCTCTTACATGCATTCAATGATTGGCTTTGGGAACACTCAATCAAAAATGGGAAGGTTCATATACAATTAACAAATTTAGAAAAATGGGTTAAATTAATATACATGGGTATTTCCCCCTTGGACACCCTCTTGGCCATTATCCTAGACACTCCCCCCTCTTGTGGATTAATCCAACCCCCATCTCTTTTCCATGTCCCCTTAGCAACTTTCATCACATTTTATTAATAAAACAAGGAAATACAATTTGCGTGTTACATCGCTTTGGCCATAGCCACACATTATATCTACATAAGCATTAATTAAACTAGGGATTATAGTGGGGATGTTACACACACAATCCATGGGATGGGATCCCCCTTCATTACACACATTCCCTTAGGTCTTCCCACTTCCCTTTCGGGTTCCAGTGCACTTGATTGGCTATGAAATATCACAGTTGAAGACTCTAGGAATTCTCTGTTGTTCCAGGAGTGTTCACACAACCTTCTCAAGGCTCTTGAGCCATTTTATCTATAGGAAATGTCACTCACAGAAATACAACCTTCATAACAAGTTTACAACCTCATTTTCGGCATAAAAATCAACCCAACAATGGTTGTCCTTAAGCATAACACGATTGGTGCTATTTTTCCAACACTCATCCCTCCTCATGCTCTCCAAAATCAACATGTAGAACTGACCCAAAAAGATACTAGAATTTCCTTTTCTTCTCATGCAATATTGACTCACACATTTCTCAAAAATTAGATGTACTTATCCCATGCAATCATAAATCAGTGAGTTGACCTTTCCCACCTACCACTCTTACATCACTTTAATATCTCTCTTGATATTTCAAGGGTGGATAAACATTATAGTGGAATGGATGAATTAGTATAAATGGGTAACCCCTTGGACCCCTCTTTATCCCTCTCTCTTGTGGAATCATAGCCCCACGTCATTACCATCTCGCTTGTACCACAACCAATGATTATTGTTTATTAATCATTTTAATGTACAAAATACATAATTAGCCCCTTGGCCATATTAATCAATACAGGCTATCCTGCCCAAACATAATGGATCACTAGCCTAATTAATATTTTCATAATTAAATTATAATTGCAAGGATTAGAACTGGGGATAGTACAATCCCACTAGTGCTGCCACCTCACATGTGATTCCTTTATGTGGGAAAATCATGTCCCAACATTGTTTTGGCTGAACATTTCCACAATCATAGTGTTGTAAAATGCATTATTCCAGTTGAAAATTTTACTCTTGCACCATGCTTCCACTGAGCACTCTGATAACATAAGTGGATTTCTTACTCTAAACACTTCAACCATAGTTTCCAATTCATATCTAACAACCGTTATAAGTCCTCATAGATTAGTCCCTGGTTATGATTTACCCATTATCTCATGGGATAGTTTCTTTCCTTTTGTAGCAATCTTTTCATCTATCATTACATTTTTATTTTGAAGGATATGGAGGCTTACCTTCCCTTTTTGTGCCTATTGTTGACATCCTTCACCTATAGGATTCATGTTTTTATGTGAGAACATCTGTTAATTCTCCTTTGTAGGTCATTTAAACTTTGTAGCAGTTGGATATTAATTTGGCTCTGCTTTTTCTGACCCCTTACTCACCTTTAACATGCACCTTTATCATCTAGAAATGTTTTTCCAAAATTAAAATTATTTGGAAAACTTCCACTTTAAATAGTTGCATGGTTCATGGAATCCAACTCCACTTTTCCTGCAACTTTATGAATCAACCATATGATTCCTTAGAGAAATAAATCCTTTTGTCATGTTTTCCTATGGATTATCTTTCCAATGGTCATACTCATGCTTCAATATAATTTATGATCTCAAATCTATGGCTTCCTGAAATCAACAGTTTCACCCATTTTACACTTGTTTACCGGTTCAAAATATTTTTTAGAGACCAACTTCTGTCACTTGTAGAAGAAAATATGTTAGGAACCAAAAAAACGTTTGCATGAGACATTGATAATATTGATGACAACGAGTTCACAACAACTCTCATATTTCTAATCTAATGCTTCAGTCAAAATCTGCAACAATCTGGAAATGACAACTTTGTCCTTTTTCACCCCCCTTTTCTAGACTGAATTTTTTAGCCAAATTGACTATCTTCCAAAGTGAGCATTTTTGGAAAAACTTCACTTAAGGAAATTTATCTAGCTTGATGAGTGCATGAAATGTCGAGTAAATAATGTTTTCTATATTTTTCATCTGAGGTCCCTTTTCTTCCTCTAAAAATCCCAAAATCCCCAAAGTGATCAAGAATAGTGGATTTTTTTCCCTATTTCAACATTCCCACACCAAATCCTTTTGAATTTTACCAAAAGTACAAAGTGGTATCTCCATGCCTGATTTTTGAGCTATCCATCAAAATTTCACCTTTATCTAGGCTCTAGGTTGATAGTTATGGTTTGCAGAAGTTTATATTGTTTTCTCATTTTTATCCCTTTAAGCTACATGTGTCTTCTCTTCCATCCTTTGCAATTTTAGGTACCCAAATTCTAATTTTGGTTTCATGGATGTCTTTTATGGTCCATGAGATTTACATAGGCTACTCCTATTCCCCAAACTGACTTCTGAGAAAGGAGTTATGTCCTATGGAAGTAAACTGATGCCTAATTTATACCTTGTATTGTTTCAGCTATAACTTTCTCATACAAGCTCTATTTTGCATTCAAAATGTCTAGTTGGAAAACACTTACCGAGTTCTTTCATTAAAATAGAAAAGTCTTTGCGTATCGAGGGTACATACAGTTCTCAGGATTTTGACCCCCTAAAAATGTTGTTTAGGCCTTCAAAATTCCTCTGCAAGTTTATGACCTTTAAAACCATGAAAATATTCATAGAAATTGACTGGGTAATTGTTGTAGCGGTGCCCCCAGGGTGTAGAATAGTTGGTGATGGAGTGTACTGTTAAGGTACTCCATTATGTGAAGTCACTGGTTCGAAACCCTTGACTAGCCTTGTGTTTTGTGTGAGGGGCCGCATTGGCATGCCCGGGGTTATAGTGGTAGTAGTCGAAAAACATGACCACATGTCACGTGAGTACTTTCCCGACTAGTTGCTTATTTCCCCAATAAATAAATAGAATTGTTGTAGCGGTCCCTATAATAAGTTGAATTCATCTTCAAACCATTCAAAATTGTTGTATCATTCTGTTAATCTGACTTGCATTTGTCATAAGGTTTTCTCGAAACCTGCAAGCCACATGCCTGTCGAAATTACCTTTGCGGACTTTTCCCATGGGAAAGGTTGAGTAGCATGTTACACGGATTTTCTCGAAACTCGCAAGTCACAAGCCTATCGAAATTACCTTCATAGATTTTTCCCATCAAAAAGGTCAAGTAGCATGTTACAAGGATTTTCCCAAAACCCGTAAACCACGAGCCTATAAGAATTACCTCCATAGACTTTTCCCATCGGAAAGGTCGAGTAGCATGTTATAAGGATTTTCCCAAAACCTATAAGTCGCAAGCCTATCTGGATTTTTCCTTTGCATACGTTTCCATCTAAGTGTTAAGTTGCATGTTATAGGGTTTTCCCAAAATGATTTGGATTTTATGAGCAGAACGAAATGAATACAGATTATTAAAAGATGTTTAACACAAAATAATAGAGATACAGTAAAATTGGTTTCTATTCAATAAGGAAATAAGCTGAAACTATAAAATGCAGCGGAAAACAAGCTTGATGGAATGGTGGAGGCTTATCTCTGAGAAGGGATGTGACGATTTTGCTCATTCGCAAGAATATCATTACAATGAGGCTCTAAAGGCCTTTTTACAATAAACATGAATACCAAAACCCTAGACATCCAAAAACCTAACCCTAGGAGATGAAGCACCAAAATTCATGTGGGCCCCGTTGGGGTAAGCTAGTACATCAACTTCCCAGGGTCGTAACTTTTGCATACGATCTTCATTCTAGGCGCATGATAGCCCATTGGAAAGGTCTATCCGAGGAATACACTTTTTTCCTTCGTACTTTGAATATACCTACAATCTAACTGTGGTGATCCCTAAAACTGTTGTTTAGGGCCTCAAAATGGCCCCGGAAGTCAGGGACCCGAAAACTAGGAAAAAATTACCAAACTGGAAAACTGCCAAAATGAACCAGTTAGAATAGGCGGGAGGCCACCGACATCCATCTGCATCATGAAACTTGCAAGTTGCAAGCCTATTAGACTCCCACCATCGGGCTTCACCCATCGAGAGGATCAACTTACCATGTTCATGGTTATCCCCAAAAGTCATAGCCTGCAAGACTATCAGACTTGTGCCATCGGGATGTCAAGTTGTCAAATGTTCTCCCAAATGAGTATTCATGAAAGCACTTATCTGAAAATATTTTCCCGAAAGCACTTGTCCAAAAAGATTTTATCGAAATTTGATTTTCCCGAAAAGTATCTTCTTGAATGCATTCTTCTGAAGAAAATATTCTAAAAAGCATCCTCCATGTTGGATTTGGACTGTCGATCTTCGATATCATAGGGATATCAGTTGTCGGTTCACCAAATTGCTCCAAACTTTGTTAGGCTTCTCCAAACCTGCAAACGAATATTGGCCATTGATCCATCAAACTTTGTTCCACAACCCCTGCCTTATGCCACCATGACACTACCACGATGGACCTGTCAGTCCACATTATGGTACTTTCCACATCATGATTGTACAAAATTTTTCTAAGAATCTCAAAAATTATATTTTTTGAAGATTTAATACTTTTACTCCCATTTTATTTTTCGACCAAAAACATTTCTTTGTTTTCAACTTCCATGGAAGCTCTGAACTTAGCTTCCCATGACCGAACATGACCCTGTGACTATTAATTTTGCATCCCTTGCCAAATTACACGCATCATCCACCCCAAAATTTGGGAATTTCACTCTGGTTTCACAATTTTTTCCAAATTCGTCACATATCTAAAATCTATAACAATATTTTTTTTCAAATTCGCGTTGATCCTTGGCCCATATGGGTTCGGTGATGAAACAAAAACTCTTACCATATTGTAACATACTTTCCTGCTAATTTTTTTTTTTAAAACACCCCATACATGTAAAATGAACCAAGGGGCACCAGGATCATAATTTAACATGCATCTAACAACATGTTTTAAAACATGAATGCCACTGTTCAAGAAAACAAAAAACACACAACATTCATATAAAACCATTACGCAATGAAATTAACATCATAAGAATAATAGAAACTCATTTATATATAAAGTAACCAACTAGTTGTGTATGAAGGACGTTACTCCCAACCATAGGCTTGTTATTCATTTTCTCTCAACAACAAGCCACCCCTGAGCTAAGGCTATGAGTCCACAAGGAGATTTGGCCCTCTTAGTTGTCCACTCTCCACATTTAGCATCCCAAAACCCAAGTTCTACTCCAACAATAGCTCCAATCAACTAGCTCTCTTCCCCACAACCTGCACAATCTAAGGAATGGGATCCACCTTCACTACATATAGTCCCTTGGGCCTTCCCAACATTTCAAGTGGACACTCCACCCATCATTAGGAGAATCATATAAAGCTATTTAGAATGATAGAAAAGAGAAAGCCTTTGTCTAAAATATACAGGGTTCAAAAGATACTAGCCATCACAAAATAATATTAATGTAAATATTAAAATAATATTAATATAATATAATGTTAAAATATTCCAAAAATGGAAGGTGAGGAATTTAGTCGAACTCTATAAAATGTAATTAATACTCTTAAAGGGATGGTCAAACAAGAAAACAAATTTTAAAAATATATTAATATAATGTCAAAAGATGAAAAATCACAATCTTCATCTAGATGAACAAGACATCATGGTCAACTTTGATGTTGTCTTCTTATTCACCAAAATGCCCATTCTAGAATCCCTTGACCTCATTTCTAAGTTGGTTGACTCGAAAAACTTAAAGCTCATTGAAATTTGCCTAACCTCAACTTTCTTCACCTTCAAAGGAAAATGCTTTGAACAAACGGAAGGCACAACTAAGAGTTCATCCTTATCCTTACTTGTTGCCAACATTTTTATCGAATATTTTGAGGCTTTAACCTTAAAAATGTTGGTTCTGGTTTATTGAAGACACCTTTTTTATCTGACCCCATGACCATTATTTCCTCAATTCATTCTTTGACCACCTGAATAACATATCTCCCTGCATTCAATTCATAATATAAATCCAAAAGAACATATCTCTTACATTCGTGAATGATCTCATCTCTTGTCAACCTGATTGTACCCTTAACCACTAATTTTACTACAAAAGACTCACATGGATAGATACCTTCATGCCCATTCCCACCACCACCTAGCCCAAAAATTTGTTGTCCTCAAAACCCCAGTTACTCAAGCCATTCAAATATCTAATCCACATATCCTTGAGAAAGAAAGATCCCACCTTACTAATTCTCTCCTAGCAAATGGTTATTGTATCTCCCAAATTAACAAAGCCTTTTTCTTAGTCCTCCACTCAAAATAAAAACCACACCTTCCACTATCCCTCCCTAAGCCCTTATATCACTCCCCTACATCCATGGCATTGCCGATCAATTTCCAAAATCTTTTCCAAAAAGAACATTAAAACTCTTTTTAAACCCTACAAAACCCTTAAGAAAATATTTAGAAGCGTTAAAGATAAAACTGATCCAATGCCCATCCAAGGAATTTACCAAATTCCTTGCTCCTATGGTAAGTCCTACATTGGCCAAATTGATAAGTCCATTGAAACTCATCTCAAAGAGCACAAAAGCTAACATATTCCACAATCACATCACTAAGTCAGCTATCACGAAACATTCCCACAAGTCTAAACACCTCATTTTCTTTGACCAAACCAAAATCCTAGCAATAACTTCTTATTGCTCATCCCATATCATTAGAGAAGCCACTAAAATTGAAAAATACCTCAACAATTTTAATTGAGAAAACAACTACAAACTTAGCCAAACCTACTATCTGTAATTTATTTTTAATTATTTAATCTTTACTTTTTATATTTAATCTAATTTTCACATTAATGTCCCTATATTTTCTAAATTCTACTTATTATTTTATACCTTTAAACTATTACTAAAATAATTACATTCTATTTAATTTCTTTTTAAATTAGTCCTTATCTTTTTCATAGCTCTCCTTCCATTTTCTTAATATCATTCTCTCCCTTGTTTTTCACTTCTTTCCTCTTTTTCTTTTTTTCCATTTCCATTTCATCGAATTTATTTAAGTAATTATTTGTCCCTCCAATCCATAACTTTGTTTTCTCCTTTTTATTAACCCCTTTTGATTTCTCCTTTTTATTAACCAATAAACCAATACCTCAATGCTAGCTCCCACCATTACCCAGTCCAAAAATTAGACGTCCTTAAAACCCTAGTTATGTGGGCCATTCGTATTTCTTCCCCTCAATTCCTCACAAAGAAAAAGACTCACCTAGCCAAAACCCTTTTATCCAATGGTTACTCTCTCTCAAATCAATCAAGCTTTCCACACAACCTGCAACCCTAAACCTAATATTACCTCTCCCTCCTCCCATCCTCCTGCTCTCATCTCTCTACCTTATATCCAAGGCACCACCGATCAGATATCAAAACTCTTAGGTAAGAAAAACATTAAAATTGTATTCAAACCGTATAAAACCCTAAAACAACTTTTTAGAACTGCTAAAGATAAACCCAACCCGATGCTCGGCCCAAGAGTTTACCAAATCCCTTACTCATGTGAGAAATCGTAGATAGGTCAAACTCATAGAACCTTTAAAGCCCAACTCAAAGAGAATATATCCAACATCACCTACAACCGAACCTCAAAATCATCCATTGTCGAACATTCTTTTAACTCTAAGCATCTTGTTTTCTTTGACCAAACGAAAATCTTAGCCTCTGCTCCACATTACTCCTCACATCTCATTCGAGAAACCCTTGAAATAAATAAATAAAAACATCCTAATAACTTCAACCGTGAAGATGGCTACAAGTTAAGCCAATCCTGGAAACCCACCATTCACTACCTTGACCATTAGGCATCTGTTTAGATCTCTCTCCTTCTCCTTTCTTCCCCCTTTTCCAATTATGTTCCTCCCCGACCTGCTATCATTGCTCTTTCTCTCTCTTAATTCGTTACTTTGTTTAATCCAACCACATCTTTGATTTTCATTATTTTCCTTGTGGTAATCATCTTTAATTTCTTCTCTCCCCCCTTTTGTATTAATTTCTTCTTTACTATCTCATTCTCACTTTTTTCCTCCCCTTTCTTCAACATCTAATTCTTTTTCTCCTTAAATATCGTTATTATTATAGTTTTATAATTTTAATCTCCCCTTTTATCATATTACTTTAATGATTAATTCTTCTTTTTTCTCTTTAATTTTAGTCTTCACCTAATCTAATCATTGAATTTTACTTTTCCTTTTTCCATTATGTTTCTTACCTCTTTTAATTATTTTTCTCAACGGATACTTTTCATAAAATTAATTGACATCTCTATGGTCTTATAAATATGAAATTCAACACTCTTTTCTACTATACTAGCTTTTCAAGCCCCTAGAGTGTCCACTCAAAACATTGAATGTTTCAAAACCTATCACACAATTTTGATCCACAAAAATCTTGAGCATTATGTCTGACTATGGAAACTTACAGATCCTAATTCTTTTAGAGTATTAATTGTATTTTATTAGATTTTAAAAATTCACCACTTTTTTTAATATTTAAATATTGTATTAATTTTAATAGTTTTTTTTGTAAATAAGCAATTTTTCTTTTTATTAATATATTGACAAAATATACAATGGGTTCATCATATCTAACAATTGAGCTAGATGTTCATCACAAACATAAAAGTCTCTTGGTATGCTCTTTGGGAAACTAGGCCAGTTGTCAAAACAACATAAAATAACATGCATATGAAAATAACTATCGATTGACAAGTTTGAGACATGGAGATCAGAACAATAAGAGAAAACAATAAAACTTAACAAATCCATAAGGTTTAAACCTAGAAGACCAGTATGATTGTCATTCATCTATATCATGAACCTAGGGAGCACCCTTGGGTTGAGAAGTAGCAAGTTGGGTCAACGAAGGTGGAGGTAGAGAGCTCAAGGGTGTCCCTTTGTCACTAGCTCGCTAAAAGACACCATCGTTCTTCTTAACCAACCATGAGACCATCGTTATTAGTGCATTAGTCTAACGCTCTAGTGCATCCAACCTTTGGATAACTTTTCTGGATTCTAGCTCTTGGGGCCTCATACCCTACACTACCATCATGTTAGCATGCCAATAAAGCTCCACTGTCTGGTGGAACTTAGTATCCATGTTCCTCGTGCAACCCAGGTCAGGTATAATGTTCCCCACTTGCGTATCCATGACCTCATCCTCAATATAAGAACACAAGGTCCTAACCTCCTCCATAATGGGCATTAATTCTTTGTCTTTCAGATCAACATTGAAATGATAATGTACAATTGCTTCTTTAGCTGCGAGGGTGCCCTGTTTTTTACCCTCGACCGAGGGCTCCACCTTTCTTTTCTTGAGCGTCATGATGCACCAAACCTAAGACTACAAACCCCCCACGTAAAACATATGAGGAACATAAGCAACAAGAATGAACCCATGCGAAATCTTACCGAATTTAGAAGCCTCTTCCCATAATGTTAGCTAGGACAGAGTCATTCAATTCATTGACAGGCATTGAAGAGCTCACAACTATCATCCACCAAAGGAGCCCAAAAAGCATACTCCCTTCGTCTTGCATTGTCCTTTGCAGATCATGCTCGATTGAGCTCAGTTCTATCTGGAGCACATGAACCTGAAAGGTGACCGGGGTCGAGCAAACAGATGAAACCTCCCACGTCAAACTATTATGACCCTCTAGCATGCTAGCTATCCCGGTGAATATTAATATTATTTTAACATTACATTAGTATTAGAATATAACATAATCACATTATACATGGTTGGTGTATTTGATACACACCGTATAAGTTATCAGGTATTGACATAACAAAGATTTAAGGAAAATACAAATGGTTCGTGTATTTATAAATATTAATGTATTAAGTATATTAGTAGAACCACATTATACCAATACATAGTTTCTATAAGTTAATAGTTATAGACATAAAAAACGAAAGAAAAATTAATAAAATATTATAATTAATTTGAAATTAAACTGAAAAATTCAAAACTGCGGGATCTTAGTACAAGTAAGCGATTAAAAAAATATTAAAATTAACTAGAGATAAAACTGCTAAACCCAAAACTTATGTGTTTGAATTTAGTACCAGGTAATCATTTTTAACTTCCGATATTTCCTTAAAAAGCCTTCACAACCATTTGTGGAACGTTTTAGTTACAGACTAAACGCTGAACTTAAAGAATAGATGCTTAAACAATATAAATATATTGATCCTCTCATCTCTGCATTCATGTATTTCCTGTTAAATAAAAAAAATGGGGCAGCGTTCATAATTGAGCAAATGTAGAGATTTCAGATTATCATACTAAAGCTAACCTGTAGTTGAAATGCAGAAGAGAATTTATTTTTGCAAATGATTTGTTAACTATATTATATTTACATATTGTATATACGGTTTCTGATTTACCATTTTTTTTTTTTAAATTGTCCAGAATTTTTAAGTATTTTGTTGAATCCAAATCTCAAGCTCAAACGCAACCAATATATATAAACGCGAGATATATATATATATATATATATATATATATATATATATATATATATATATATATATATATATATATATA
>ML785857.1:184319-202212 GCA_009831015.1 Picea engelmannii
ACAGAACTGTTAAACTCATTCCTTGACTTAGATCCAACCATATATATATTTCAGCATATATTACATTTTTATTTTTTATTACTAGACTACTGCATAATGTTTATCATTGGGTTGTCTAACAGCCTTTATCATTTTATAACTGCCTAAACCATGTTTAGGCATGTAGAAATCTGAGAAGGTTTACACTAAGAAGGTGGGTTTACACTCTTTTCTATTCTGATCCCTGCAAGGACAGCCAGCAGTGGAGGCATGATTGAATTATAGACGGTCATAAGTCATGAGCCGTATGAATCAGACCAACGTCCGTTATTTTGATCGTTATAACGAGTGATCAGTGACAGGAATATATCACTCTCAGAGGCGGTACATTTGGGTCAGTACGAGCTATTGCCAGACCAAGTAACGAACAAAATGCCTACAGCTAGCCCCACCGTACCCATTGTTCTCTCGTCCTTCGGCGGATCCTCAGCGAATCCTTTTTGGAGAAAGGAAATAGCATTTTATAGGAATCATGTAGACATATTAAAATACATACAGTATTCTATGATCAAATCTACGAAGGCTGAAAATATATTGTGTGCACATCCTGACTATTACACAAAGCCATGGAGCGATTTGCAGCTGGTTACTATAATCCAAATACCATTGTTATTTTATTGGTATGGATATTTAATTATGTCGCATAATGGTTTATCATGGTTACCTATTATAGCAAATTTGCTGACATTGAATGTTTGAACGGCGTCTAGTATCTTCCTCGGACTTTCAAAGAGGAAACAGTTATTGGACAGTAAGAGACCTCTAAAGATTTGATCCTGAAGCACAAGAGTTATAGACTGTATTTCAAGTGTTATGAATCCATGAAAGATTAAGTGACTTGCAGTCTACCCTCGAGGCCTATAAATCCTAAACTGATCATATCTGAATATCCTCACAGTCTGAATTTGAAGGTTAACAATAGCTATTGGAGGACTCTAGTCTACATACACAAATTGCTAGGATCTGAACAATAATATAATTACAAAAAAAAATCGATCAGAAAATGGGTGAGTAGATGAAACTGCCTACAAATGCAAGCTAATAATGTATTCACACAAAACCTGGTTGATAACTTGTAATTATCCATTGAACTAGAGGGGCATTCTCCTGTACTATGTTTTATCAGCCATGATACTACAATATTCAAGCCTATTGTATTCAATTCAATGAGTTGAAGAAAAGTACCTTGGTAGGATTAGGAACCAGAGTTCGCAGGTTCTGATACTTCTCATTCAAATACTCTCGTCTCTGCCTTTCGGTGGCGAAATGATTGGCCCCCCTAACTTCTCCTTTGGATAAGGACATATCACGTTTCAAGTCAAGAATAGAATTAGTAAACTGTCTTCCAGCTTCAGCTTCGGCCTGAAGGGCTGCTTCCTTGTCGTCCATGCCGAAATATGGCTTTGAAGGATTAAGTTGGTAGTTGTGGGAATTGAGTGTATGGAGCATATCTCTCAACAATGGTGGCTGTGGAGGATTAAAGGAGAGCTGGGGATGGTTGGAATTAAATGAGATTGCTGAACTGGGCACTGAACATCTGGGGAGCTGTAATAACTCTAAAAGTTCTGGAGCAGGATAAGCACTAGTACTGGCATTACTGCTAGCAAAGGATGACATATGGTGTCCCTGATCTTGAATGTGAAGAGCGTTTTGTTGCTGCTGCTGTTGAAAAAGTGTTATCTCTTGCATTTCATGAAAGCTAGCTTCCCATGAACTGGCTGTGGCAGAACCATTATTTGGCAGCTGCTGTGCTGAACACATTTCTTGGTGGAGATTTGTCTGTTGCTGCAGAACATCCTGAATTATTTGACTGTGGTATTCCTGTTCTAATTCAAAGTTAAGCTGCTGCTGAAGATCACTCCCTAACATTCCAGCTTCATCTGAGAAATTGTTCTCTCCAGGTGAAAAAATTGGTAACCTTAAAAGTGGTCTCTGCAAATTTTCTTCCAAACCCATGATGGCAGAAGAGCTGGACAGATCAGCTGGTAGCATATTGCAACCAGGCTGGGGGTCAAAATAATCATCATACATGGTGGAAAACAAATCCTCTGGTTCGTTATAAGCTTCCCACTGCATTATCAAGCAATATAAATATCATCAATCAGCTATGGTGTGCAAACCAGAAGAGAATAGCCATACCATCTAACCCTATCTGCAAGGGACTAAACTTGTGAAAAACATCAACACAATCTCTAACATTAGCACAAATTTTCCCTACATCTCTGTATCCAAGTTCCTCTTTAAAGTCAATCAATTCTCACAGAACGCAACTGGGATCTCGTTCCGTCATCAAACATTCCAAGGCTCCCAGGATCACGCCAGAAAAAAAAACCATGCAATCAAATTGAACAGAATTCCTATATTTTGCTTACAGAAAGAGATTCCCCCAAGAGAAATTGAAGAAACTGTTGAACAGCGTCGTCGCTCACAGTCTCCCAATTGTCAGAACAGCGCTAATATATAGGAGAAACATGAGAAGAAACAACTCAGTCCCAAACAAATCAAAAGCTAAAAGATTAGCACATTTGACTTAAAGTAAGGAGGGTAAAGAGCAGGAAGGACGGAAATGGATGGGAAGTGGGTGGGCACATTGGACCATGGACAATACTGATCACGTTCCGTTACGCGTGAGAATTACATATGCCAACATAGAGTTCCATCAGTAGAAATTAGAATGTCCTCACTATCAATATATATTCCATAACCAGTTTCCTACAGTTGTTGCTAATGCTTAATCCTTTGGGATTTATGGACATGAAATTAGGGGACCACCGGAATATTGCAGGTGTCCACACTGTTGTAGGGTAGGCAGGTATCCGACAGCGATGGCAACTTTAAACAATAAGTAACAGGCACTCAAAATTTTCCTTCTTTTTCGTATCATTTTCGATTAAATTTCATAGAATTTGGAAAGGAAAAAAAATCAAATAAGTAATAAATAAAAAATAATTTTGATTATGATACTTCATCATATTTCATATTTCAGTAGTATAAATGTACAGATTCAATTTTTTTTTTTTAATTCATATTTTTTAATAAAATGAAGTTCAACTTTATTCCAAGAGGTGTAGGATAGTGGGCGACATAGTGTGGTGTTAAGTTACTCCGTGATGTTAAAGTTACCTATTAGAAATTTGCTGGGACAAAAAGTCCAGAAATGTTCTTGAGTTGGGTTTCTCAGCCACAGGCTAGTCGTATGGTGTTAAGGCACTCTGTGATGTTAAAGTTACTGATTAAAAAACTGAGAGGACAAAAAATCCAGAAATATCCTTGAGTCGCTGTTTCTCAACCACAGGCTAATCTCACAATTCACTAACAAACTAGCAAACAAAAAAATTTCTATTTAATCTATTCAATAAAAGATAAAAATTAAATTGATCTATAATTGAAAAAAAAAAATACAGTTTTCTATAATTGATCTATTATCGAAAACTGTATCTTCTTCCGAAATTTTTACCAAATTTAAAAAATTCAAAAAAATTGAATCATATCCGACTTAATTAATAATTCTCTTTACGCATTTATTTCACATATTCATTTACTGATTTATTTATATTCATCTCAACGACTTGAGTGCCTTCGGTCCTCCTTGCTTCGAACTGTTCAGATTCCTTCTGGCCCCCACTGTCGGTCCTTTCTCGGTTAACAGTATCTCCGTATTTTGATATGATAAATGATTGCTTAAGGTAGAATTCAACAAACACCCAAGTACTTCAAATCAGCAGCTTTTTAAGGGTGCAGGATAACCGGCGCACAAAAGTATCTTCCTTTTTTCTCAAATTTCGTCGCTGATGTGGCAGAGGAAATTGAAAAAAATGATATTTTATAAGTTTATGGTTCCAAAGTGAGATTTTTTTTGGTTTTTTTCATGATTCAAGGTGTTTGTATGTTTGGAATTTTGTTCAAAGAATTTTTAAAATTTTAAATCGATTCAAAATTTCAATTTATATTCAGGAAATTTGAGGTTAACCTCTTGAACTTCATATAATTCCAACAACAGAGAATCAGACGAAACAAAATTCTGTATTCTGTATTGATCCAGGGCGTTTCCAAAATTTTCGAGGTTACAAATCGGTTGAAAATCCCCCAAAAAATCTTGAAGTCAATAAGATCAAGGAATGTTTCCAGCATACAGGAAGCAAAGCAAAATCGCCAGATTCAAGTCGGAATTTTTTTTATCCAACTTCTATTACAATATATTATATGCGTTTGTTTCGGGATCACCCTTCACGTAAACGTGATGATCCCTTCTCCAGCGGACACAAATGCTTATAAAAATCGCCTCTTTATGATTCCCTTTAACGGGTTTTGACTGCAAGTGTATCTGGTCAATCTGAACATCATTTCTTCGTGTTAAAATATGCCAACCATGCTCTTTACGCTCTTCTTCCCCTTCCTCTTATTTTATTCTCTTGTTTGAGATGCCATGGGAGGTTGAACAATGCCCACGACGCCTCCTAACCCACACCCGATTTCATAAAAAAATCTCTGTATACTTATACTTACATGCCAACAAACTCAACAGGTCTGGTAGATTTCATGCCCAATTTCTTAAAACAATCTAATTAGATTCCGTTTTAATTCTGTGCAGCAACTTCTCAACTATCAGCACTTCAGCCATTCAGCTTTTAACAGAACTTCAGCCATTCAGCTTTCACCATTCTTTGATTTTTGGATTTTGAATTGACCAAGCTCAGGTTACAGCCACTTCAGAATTTTCTATACTTTAATTCCATTTTTCCATTTCACCCTTCTTTGTTTTTAGAATTTTGAATTGGCCAAGCTCAGGTCACAGCCACTTCAGAATTTTCTATACTTTAATTCCATTTTTCCATTTCACCCTTCTTTGTTTTTAGAATTTTGAATTGGCCAAGCTCAGGTCACAGCCACTTCAGAATTTTCTATACTTTAATTCCATTTTTCCATTTCACCATTCTTTGTTTTTAGAATTTTGAATTGGCCAAGCTCAGGTCACAGCCACTTCAGAATTTTCTATACTTTAATTCCATTTTTTCATTTCACCATTCTTTGTTTTTAGAATTTTCAATTGGCCAAGATCAGCTCACAGCCACTTCAGAATTTTCTATACTTTAATTCCATTTTTCCATTTCACCATTCTTTGATTTTTGAATTTTGAATTGACCAAGTTCAGGTCACAGCAACTTCAGAATTTTTTTCTATAGTTTAATTCCATTTTTTAATTTATCCTCCGGGGCAGTTCAATTGGCAAGTGCCGTGAAAATGAAGTTCCATGAGGTTTCGAGTTCAACTCCGAGTAAACACACCCGGAGGTTATAGTGGCCACGAGAGCACGTGCCCAACTAGTTGCTGATTCTTCCAGACAAAAAAAAAAAAATATTCCATTTTTTAATTTCACCCTTCTTTGTTTTTTGATTTTTGAATTGGCCAAGCTCAGGTCACAGCAACTTCAGAATTTTCTATAGTTTAATTCCATTTTTTAATTTCACCCTTCTTTGTTTTTTGAATTTTGAATTGGCCAAGCTCAGGTCGCAGCCACTTCAGAATTTTCTATAGTTTAATTCCTTTTTTTCGTTTCACCATTCTTTGTTTTTTGGATTTTGAATTGGCCAAGCACAGTTACAGCAACTTCAGAATTTTCTGTAATTGAATTCCACTTTTTCATTTCACCATTCTTTGTTTTCTGGATTTTAGATTAGCCAAGCTCAGGTCTGAGCAACTTCAGAATTTTTTATAGTTTAATTTCATTTTTTTTTAATTTTAACTACTCATGATTTAAATTTTTTTTTCGCCATAGTTAGACTATGGATCTTGAATCTATTAAGCTCTCAAAAATCATTTTTCTATTGCTTTCCATGTACTCAAATCTCAGAGCATGATTTAATTTTTTTTTCGCCATAGTTAGATTACCAATCTTGAATCTATTAAGCTCTCAAAAATCATTTTTCTATTGCTTTCCATGTACTGAAATCTCAGAGTTGTATAGCACCATGTTTTTCTATGCCCCAAAACACCTATAGATATAGATATACATATCATTCTACTAATTAAACTGTTAAATTTTCATATAATATTTGACTAAGTCTTCAATCTTCCAATAGAATTTGTAAGTCTTCAATCTTCCAATAGAATTTGTTTTCTGATGCATAAATTTTCATGATGAGGTCTTCAATCTTCCAATAGAATTTGTTTTCACTGCATATTATATAGAGTTTAGGGTTTTTACCAAGATTCTGGCATTCTTTTCTGTTATGGACATAGTTAATAATTTTTGGGGGGTTTTAAGATATTTAAGTGAGGTGAAGGGGGTTTTTAAGTTAAATATTATATATGAAAAGGATTTTATATAGAATATGTATTATAATTTTTTTAATATTTTAATATTATATTATAATTTTTATTGATAGAGTTAATAATATTTTGGGGTTTTTAGATATTTTATTTCATTGAGATAAAGTGGATTTTTAAATTAAATACTATATAATGATAATAATTTAATTTTAAAATTACTAACATCAAACTGGTATATAGAACTTTTTATTTGTGAAATCAGAATTTCTTTAACTTAAAAATTTGATTACTATATATAAAAAAAACTTTATATAAAATAAACATTATAATCTCTTCAGTACTTTAATATTAAATTGTAATTTCTTTTAATACTTACTCTTCTTTACAAAAATTCTGACTGAAAACAAATACAAATAGTTGTAGTCTTGATATACTATAGCATATGTTTTCTGCATACTAACAATATTGTTATCTATATTTTATTATTTTATGATACATTTATAAAATTTTCTAGATACTAACAATATTTTTCTCTATATTTTGTTATTTTATGATACATTTATAAAATAGAATAGACTATGTTACCTATGTCCCGTTTTTTTTTTTTAAAGATATCCTCAATCTAAATCTAAATTTATGTGTCCTAGTCGATTCAGGCATACCATTTCTTATGAGCCACTTAATTCCTTGATGGCCTATCTCTTTGATATAATTCAGAATTCCTTCGTATAATATCCATTCATTATAGATATAGAGAGAAAATTAATATTTATTTTGTGAGTGTGATTTTTACAATATGATAGTCAAAATGGTTCCTTGTTTTATATTTACTATATTAAATTATACTAAAAATTTTATAGGTTTTATATAAAAAGTCATATTTATATTTTGTCTATATTTTTTTTTAGTTTTATGTATTAATAAATTATGATATTCTTAATTATGATGGATAATTATTTGATTATTGTTTTGATTGAGTGTATAAAATTGTTAAGGTATTATACTTAAGTTAAGGTATTATATTTAAGGGGTGTGTTCAAGTTAATTTGGAGTTGTTTTTGAAAAAATATGTAGTTTCTTCCCTGGGCTTGATGACAAGATGTTGATCAACATGTTATTGTTCGATATTAAGTGCATGATTGAACCCCAAACCACTAGAATGTGAATTCTACGTGAGTCTCATTTTTCGTAGATCGACATTGGAAAAATATCGATTAATATATGTGACTGACATTGAAATCATATCATTTGATGTATGCTAGTCATTTTTCAACATTATGTTGATCCACGCATGATTTGTTTCCTCCATGCCATTGGACCATTTTGTGAAGATTGTCATCATAACTAAATATGATTTTTTCCAACTGAAAATTTCTCATTATATTATGTATATAATTGTTTACATATGTTGAATATGTCCAAATATTCCAGATAAAAATTTCTTCCCAGCAGGCGGACTAAGTGGATATCAAACTATACTCTGATTCACAATACATATAATACTCTCCCCTATAGTAAAGAAACCATCCTAGCATAGTTATACAAAAAAGTTTGTCCTCTGTCGTAATTCAAAAACTTATTGTCCCCATAAGAAAATACTCTATAAACATTTATATATTTATAGCGATAGTAGGCACTTCATTTCCATCTTCCTATTGAGTATAGCATATTTTTCCTTCTGGTTCCTTGAGTGCCTTCTTTGATAATTTATCGGCCTCCATGTTGTATTCTCGGAAGATATGAATAAAACTGAGTTTGTTGAAGTAATTGTTGAGCTCTCTAAAATGGACCTTCTAGCAATTTAAAGAAATTAAATGTAGTTTCCCTATGTTATTGCACCAGTAAATAATTATTTTTGAGTCTCCCAATACTTGTAAATTGGAGATATGCAGTCTTGTAGCCAGTAAGAGGGTTGCCTAGGCTCCTAGAGATTTTTCCCTTGTGTTGGTACCGGGGCCACAGTTGAAGGTCCATTTGATGGAAGTTTTATCACTGATCTTAATCACTCCCCCAGCTCCACTGTGTGTACCATTTGATAACGCAGCTCCATCAAACCATCCCACATATATCCTTGTCTGTATAATAGCCTGATTGGTTCGAGAAGAAGGAAATTGAAAATTCAATGATGGTTTATTAAAAGAGCCACAAATCTTATAAACAACCGAGTCAAGAATTGGGCTCCCATTTTAAAAAATGGCTCTATTACGTTCTAGCCAAATGTTCCAGCTAACTAGAGTTGGCATAGTAGCAAAATCTAGAGCTTGAGAGATCCAATTATCATAAAAAAAATTTAGACTTGAGCACATTCCCCTAGAGTTCTCCTTATAACACCCCAGTAGATCCTCCTCCATCTTATCAAGTTTAAAAAAAAAAGTGTTCTTTGATGTAAGGCCCATATATTGACTCTATGCTTTATCAATTTTAATTTTGCTACCAGTCTCCTATGAACCCTTGTCTCTAATAAAAAGGATTCATCCTTCCAAGTCTCATGTACAATACAGGTAAATTCAATTTCATTCAGCCACGTTGAATTTAGTTTGAACGTATATGCTGAAGAATGAAAACTATGATCCATTTGTAATAGGACTGGTGCATGATCCAACAGATATGGATATGCAACCCAAGATCGATGTCTACCAGAAGTATTTAAAAACTCATATGATACGAAGACCCTATCCAGTATTTTTGAAATGCTATCAAATCTCGATCTGCCATTCCTCCAGGTTGAAGCTAACACATCTAGGAGTATATCCACCAAGCCTACACCCATAAATAGCTCCTTGAAATAATCTGCCAGTTGATCCGTCTGTGTTGAATCACTCCAAATTTCCGCGACACACATGGTAAGATTGAAGTCCCCTGCAACTATCATATTTTTTTGTGCTAGTAAGCTACTAGCAACCACTTTGTCCCAAAAATCTCTTTTGTCGTTACAAGGTCCATAAATATTTAGAAGAGAAATATGCTTCTTTTTCTTTGAGAGTGTACCTGTCATAAAGATACAACCACAAATTATGTAAGCAGTTAGGTCAAATTTTATTGGATCCCAAGCCACTAGTAGGCCTCCAGACTTGCCTATAGAGCTCACAGCACAAATAAACCATTCAGGTAAAAAAAATACATAAAAGTTCTAACTTTATGAGCATCCACCAAAGTGTCTTGCAAGAATATAATATCAGGGAGATTTCTAAAGAGCACTCTATGCATGGAGGCAGATTTCAAGGGTCCCCCTACCCCCCTGATGTTTAAGGAGAGAAAAATCATGATTTTTCCCTGGCTAGAGCTTTCATGCTTCTAAGCACCCCAATGTCTGAAGTCGTCACGAAAATTAAATCCGGTGTCGCAGGAACAATAATGGATTTTTTTCTAGCACTTCCTTTTTTGATAAGAGAAAATTCTAAGCCCAAACCTCTTGACCAAGCATAATCCTTAAGCGAACCCTCCCTTGACCGCTTCAGTAGACCAACAATGGCACTAGTTCCCTCTTTACTAACAATAGATCTCCCCTGGAAGTTAGGAATAGGTATCGGTGTCAGGAGCTCTTTGAAGGTAGGAACCAAAGATTCCAACACAGCTCCTAAAGGGCTTTCCTCGGTCTCGGGTTCTCTAAAGCCTGTGAAGAAAGAAGTTCCCTTCTCTGACTCTGTAGTAGGGTATTTATCCCTTCGAAACTCTGTCGTCCTAGAAAAATGTTGATCAGAGTCAAAGCTACTATCCCTCCCCGACACAAAAGAAGAGTCTAAAGCTCCACAGGGAGTTTTGGTCTTAGCAGGAGTTGCAGGAAGACTAGGGTGTCCCACAGGATCAAACCCAGTCTCCAAACACTGTGAAGGTAAATCGAAAAGTGCACCCCCCCCACCAACCATTAAATGCTCAAAAACCGAATTAGATGAGGATTCCGATCTCCTAACCTCATCCAGCCCAAAATTCGAATCCAATGAATCCTTTTCCCAGACAATCAAAGGATTAAATAAATTAGGACAGATGTTATTCAACTAACTCGTGAAAGAGGCCCTAGGCACAAAAGGACGGGGATTCTTTGTTGTTGAAGTAAACAATCTGCTAGCCGTCGAGTCCACCCCTGCATAGTCTTCCTGAGTCGGTCCTCTAAGCATTAAGTCCTCTGAATCAACCTCCTCCATGGAACCCCTACAATCCCTACGCAGGTGGACCATCCTATGACAGAGGGGGTATCTGAATGGAACTCCTAGGTAATCTAGCCTTTGAATCAACAAGTGTCCCCTCCACTCAATCTCTAAGGATTCCAGTAGGCCAGTGTGAATGTCAATCTCAACTAATACCTTGCACATTCGCTTGTCCAGATCTTTCAACAAAATTTCATTTATTTTAATAAATCTACCCAGCTCATTCCCTATAGCTTCTAGAGATTTTAGGTTCCAAAGTTACACATGCAATCCCGATATCAGTACCCACAGATGAAGACACTATAAATATTCTTTCGACGGGTTGAAACCCACCCTCCATTGCTTTAACATTAGACTGCACCCGTCTACCACCCATAGCTTGTCCAAAATAAGGAGAGTATCTTTCGGCTTATTAAACCAAAAGTCGAGCCAACCACTCGTCAAATACATGATTTTTAGTGCATACCCCAGTACTGGTGCCTAGTTTTCCTTAACCCAAACTGGTAAAGGGATGTTATAGAGTGGATGATAGGACATGCACCCCACCAAAACCCTTAGCACCAATTGCAAGTGTCCTCAAGGTCTATATCCAACCCTGTAACCAGTCTGCGCTTAGACATGTTGGATTTCCATGGTTTAGAGCGTTTTCCAAGCCCCCCCTGCACTCTCGGTCCAAATACTCTTTTAGGACTAACTCTAGTAGTCTCCCCGTTAACACCCAGGCCTACATCAACTATCTATGAGCATACTCGGTGAGAGAAAGGATCAAAATTTGACTGAGTATGCTTGTCTTGGAACATATTGTTTACCTTAGGGAGTGAGGGAGGAGCTTTCTGTTGCGATTTAAGTCTTGTCCTACTCGCACTGAGCCCATCTGTTGAGGTGAAAAGGCCGACACTATTCCAGAGTGCCTCGTCAGCTACACCCATTAGTGGGCTAACCCCAACTTCCATCTGTAAGCTTCTCCCCCTAATCGCAGCCTGCCACCTAAGATCTGCAACCTTAAATCCCCTCGGCTGCCTGTTGCGTGCACCCCACATTAGTTAAGTGCTCATTTAAGAAGTGACCTCCAGTCTTGGGAGTAGTCCATAAAACTGACAGATTGGACCCTCATTTATACACCTGTAAGTCACTAAGTTTTAGCACCAACACCTAGTTAGTCCAGCTAAAAAGCACCACAACACTCCAAACAAGAGACCCATCATTACCTACTATACACACTTCTCTAAAATTAACAATGCGAAAGTATGAGTAACTCCAATCTCGGGAGCAGTACATGGGTCTGTATTGATAAGACTGGTAAATAAAATCTCTAAAAGCTCTACAGATAACAAATAAAATCCACTAATTAGTTAAAAGAAATGGATCTCCTCCCACCTTGAGATACTATGTTCTATGCGCATGACAACAAACCCGAAGAAACCATCTTAAATCTCTACAGATAACCAAGAACCTCCACTAAAAGGTTAAAAGAGTTGATTCTCCGCCAACCTTGAACTACTATGTTCAACGTGCATGTCAACACAGCTCGAAAAAACCACCTAGGTATGGTTGCTTAGCTCAACTGTAAGGGGCTATTCAAGTATCGTCCTCCATTAACAGAAAAAATGCAAAGCTCCTCTCTCCTCCAACACATTGCCTTCGTCTAAAATTGACTTGCCAATGATCAACATGTAGAATCACATGTGGATCTATATATCATTTAACAAATATATCGATCAACATGCCGCCATGTATAATGTCATTTAATGTATGAGCAATATCGACCAAAGGAGAGTACACATGTCGATCAATAATAAAAAGAACATAATTTGAAATTTCGTGAAACATAATTATAGATATAACACAAAGTGTTGATTGATATATTTAATAATTGATGATTGGTATTAAATCATATCAATTGCCATGATAAATTATATTACTTGATATTATAAAACATAAATATTACTGACCAATATAATGAACTATAACAATTGAATCACATAGCATATCGATAAGGATAAAATGGATCCACAAATCAATATTTATGCATTAATTGATTTTGTTCAATACTTAGTCTTACACTATAAATACAAGGGACAAGGTCCTCATTTTCTTATTGTTCTCTCTCACACTCTTCTTTCAAGCTCATTATCTGTAGATAATTTTTGAACATTATCTCTAGGAAGAAATTCAAGGGATGAAAGACAAAATTAATTTGTATCTTGAGTTAGAGTGGTGAATGACTGAGTAGGGGGAAAGAGGTGAGTTGTATCTTACATCTAGGGTTTGTTTCATATGATACATTAGGCGCGTGGAAGGTTCATAATGGTGGGGAGGTTGTTGGTTGGGGTTTGATATTGGAGCATAGGTGTCTCTATATCATCTCATGGTGGTCATTGTGTCATTTGAAGGCTCTCATGGGATTTTTCAATGATGATAGTACTCTTCAATCTTTACTGATGGATCCCTGTGAGCATAAGGATGATCTCATGCTCAGTATAGTTGAATCCTCATGGAGTATGGTTTGTCCTAGATTGAGATTTTCAAGTATATTTTTTATCGATCACATGGTATTTTTTTTATGCATCCCAGTGCCTTGTGTTGTGTGAGCTTGTGGTGCATTTGGTGTCTACAAGGTAGATCTAGCCTTTGTTGTCATAGTTGTTGTTTTATGTCTTGGTGTGACTAACCTTTGTTATTGTGTTATTGTGTTAACAATTTTGGAATATTCATGGCCTTTATCCCTAAGCCTACATGACATTGTTCAATAGTTTCTGAGAGCAAGGTGGTTGCTAGATCTACAATCATGGTCTAATTTATGCCTTAAAAAGTGCATGGTGAGTATATTTTCCAGACTTGATTTTTTTGAAGTTAATGGTTGCTCTTTCTTTTGTCTTGGTGGCCTCTTACTTTAACTTAGAGTTTTGGGTCACATCTTGTTTTTCTAATATAGCCTCAAAAGTATGTTTTCCCTACACACTTTATTGAGGGATTTTAGGGGATGACTTCTATTCAGGGTCATGCTCCTCCCTTGCATGTTGCTAGTATTGTATAAAAGGATATTCTTGAGTCTTTAATAGGTTCATCTAGAGTTTTTTCATTAATTCCTAAATCTAGTTTCTAAAGTTCTCTTTGCTCATACTTGTGGATGACTACTTATATAACGTGCATTTTTTGTAAAATGATTAAATTAATGGAATTTAAAGGAAGCATTTTATCAAAATGTTAATGTGTATCTTTTCCCAAAAAAATTATGTATTGTGACTCTTGAGTTTACTCCTGATAATAGGGATTAGCTTAGAAGGTTGTCCAAAAAATGCTATAATGGGACGAGCAAAAGTAAAGACCACTCCTCAAATTTTGGATTTGGCAAAGTAAAATACAATTTATCGAAGAAGAATCATCTAAAACAATTATGAATATTGAAAAGAGTAGGTCAAGTCAAGGAAACATCAATACAATATTTCGTGATTACTTTTAAGTATGATGAATAAATTCTTATAAGAAGTGCACACATGAGTGATCAAAAAATGGACATGCATGGAGTTTGATAAAATATGTTTCAATTTATTGTCTCGCGTACGGTGGGGTCTCCTTTTATGTGCTAGGAGGGTGGTGCCCACATAACATATTATACCTTTTGTGAAGGTGGCATAAGGATCCAGTCTTCCCTAAGCTTTTTCTCTTTGAAATATGTTATTTATAAATATAACTTTTTATTGCTTAAATTAAAGTATTTTATCTTCTTTTGATAATTTTATGTAATGCTATTCAATGCATTTACCATAACTTTCTAATTTTTATAATTAATATTTATTGAGCAAAAAAAATTGACACAATTTTAATTATAATTATTAAAAAAACCAAAATTTAATAATTTTAAATAATATTTAATATTTTAAATATAATTCATAACAACACTCGTATCTTATTAAATATTGATAAGATAAAGGTTATGATAATCAAATCTAATAAGATCACGTGTGACAATAATAACTTAGAGGAAGTTAATTCATACAAGTATCTTGGAGTTTTTCTTCATCATAAATTTAACTAGAACTATAACATTGAGAAAATGATTAATGGAGGATAGAAAACCTATTTTGGCCTTAAGAACAATTGAAAATCAATAGATTTATGGTTTTGAGAAAAAATAAAATCCCTCTTTATGACACTTATTACTCAAGTTATCTTATATGGATGTGAAAATTGGGCTTGCAACATCTCTATAAAACCTTGGAGGAAAATTGAGCAAATCTAGAAGTATTTTATAATTTATAATCTTAAAATTAAAGGCAATACATCATATCCAATCCTCCTTTTATAATTTGGCCTTCCACCATTGTTGATTATGATTAGACACCTAATGTAGAAGCACAATATAACTAACATGAAATACAAGAGGCTTCCTAGCATTGCTTCAAATTCTAGTCAAAGTCACTTGTAGGTTAAGAGAGGGTGGCATAAAGATGTTAATTCTTGGCTAAATTATTGGAGAATAGAAGAAGATGACACAATACAAAATATTGTAATATTAAAAGAATATAATGCTAAATTTAAAAATAAATGGTGGTGCAATGCACAAATATAGAATAAGAGAAAATTAGTGTATTATAAAGAGATCATTGGCCCCAATCTAGAAGATGAAAAGTATGTTTTTTCTATAACTAACTTAAATAAGGATGGGGGGGGTCTACGGCCAGGGGAAACCCTAGCCGTAGACTCTCGTTTCCTTTTGCCTATTCCCTTGCCTGCTCCCTTGCACCACGTTCGTTGCTCGTGAGGAGGATCCATCGTTCGGTTGCAAGGAGGAGGTTGTTTTTTATCAGGCATCTGAGCTCTCATTTTTGGGTGTGATTTTGGTGTTTGCCTCTCTAGTGCGGATTTGTTGGTGCTGCGAGTGGTTTTCATCTGTGTTCTTGGAGGGTTTTGGTATGTTGCAGGTTCACTCGGGTTTTTGTCTTGGTCGGGGCTCCTTTAGCTCTTCTCTTTGATTTTGTTGGTGTCGTTCTGGTCATGGTCGGTGTTCTTTCGCTCAGATCTGGGGGATTTGTTGCACTCATTGCTAGTTTGTGGGGTTGCTCAGATATGGTCTTCGAGGTTCGAATTCTCTGCCTTCATGGTTTGGGGTCTTCATGGTCTCCTTTTGCCGCTGGTTTCTTTGTGGTGGGGTCCCTCTCTTTGTGGGATTCTTCGTATTTTTCTTCTGTTCACCCTCTCAAGATTCAGTATCATTCAGGGTTTCAGGGATACCCCTTGCTTTGTTACTTTAGATTCAATGATTTTGGTGCCAAGTTCAGGGTTTTTTTAATTTGGGGCTTTGGGTTTGGATCCTCTTTTGCCTTTGAGAGGGTGTATGTCGCTCTGACATAGTTCATCTCAGATCTGAATGTTCGTTGGAGGATTACTTTTTGGTCCGCTCTTGGCAGGGTTTTTTGGGTTCTTCCACTTCAGTCTGTAGTCCCTTTCTCTGGATATTCTTGGATAGATTGGGGTTTGATGTATGCCAGATTAGGGTTCTTTTGTGATGGGTACCAATGTCTCATCCCCATTTTTTTACTGTTTGGTGGTGGCTTGCGCTTTGAGGTCCTTTCCTAAGGGCGTGCAATGCTTTGGGTGGTTCAACGCTTTGAGGTCCTTTCATTGGGCGTGCATTTTTTTGTCCATCTCATTCAGTTTTTTCTGTGGGTGGTGTTTTCTTCAGTTCCTCTGCTATCTAGTTCTTTTGGTGTGGGAGCTCATACCGCTCTGATCTGATATGTCTGGGCACCAGGTTTTATTTGGAATTGCTCTCTTGGTTGGTTTCTCTTTGTGGCAGGAGTTTGATTGTATCTGATGCATTTTTGATAGAATTTTTTAATGTTTTCCTCTCGATGGCCTTTTAGCCAGTTTTTTTTAGGCCTCTGCAGGATTTTTTTTCATATCTTATCACCCATGTTTGGGTTGTGCTATGTACACCTACAAAATGAAATTTGGTTCTCTCTAGATGAATAGAATTACACTTTTTTTTCTGTAGAAAAAAAAAAACTAACTTAAATAAGAAAATGAGCATTTCTAAAATAAGAATGAACTCTCATAAGATTCATAGTGAAACTGGGCATTAGACAAATCCTAAAATGATGTGGGATAAAATAATTTTCCATCTTTATTATATTAAGAGGGTAGAGGATGAAAATCACTTTCTTTTAGAATATCTTACATATTCTCACATTAGATCTCGATTCAAAATATTTATAACACTATCACTCTTCATAACTTGTTAACTCATCAAAACCAAGAAAAATACTTAAAAAACTTTTATCTAATCATTTAAATTATAAAAACAAAATATTAAAGCAAACCAATTAATTCTTTAACATATTTTTAAAATAAAATAAACCAAAATTAATTTTCATAAACTATATATATTCATTTCACATTCATCTTATGAACAAGAACAAAACTTTAGCAAACAACATTATAATGTTAAAACATTACCTTTATATCATTTCAATCACACAAAAAAATACCATGATATTAACACTAACTTGTGCGTGCCTTTTAAACATGAATTAAAAGGGAAATTCAGGATAATAATTTATTTATGTAAAAAAATTATAAATAAATTAAAATGAATTTAATAATTGAAAAATATGTATAAATATATGAAAATTTCAATATTTAAAAAAAAAAATTTAAAAACATTTTATATTTATATTTAAGTTTATTTTTATTTTTATAAGAAAATGAAGAAAAATGTATTTAAAAAACATATTTTTATAAATTTAATTTAATTTAAAATAAAGCAATTAAAAAATCACAATAATATAAAATTTAAAAATTTTCAAAATATTTATACATACCAAATATTACATCTAACAAAAATATTTGTTTTGAATTAGATATATATTAAAAAAGAGATACATTTTTGTGCATCTCATTCTAATGGTCCAAGATTTTCTTTATGGCCTTCTAGATGTTTATAATATATTTTCTATAATATATTTGCATGGAAGTTGGAAAGCATCATATAATTCATCGTCATGATATTTTCTTATACACTCAAGACTTTGTCTCCAAAGTTATGCATGTGTTATCATTTTGAATTGTGAGCTTGTTTCATCTTCAGAAAATGATTATCATAAGATCTTTAATTATTTTCAGTTAATCAAATTGTCGTGGTGTGTTTGATGATGATAATGATGATGGGGTATTTGTAAGGTCTCTCATGACATTCACTGAGCATGTACATTTCTTGGGCATACTTGGGGGTGAGTCGAACAAGAGAAAACAAGGGGCATATGATCGGTCGGACGAATAAAGTGTAATGTCCATGTTTCAAACCCTTTGTAATTGTACATATAGGCTAGTGAGTCATAGGTGCTAAGCATGAATGAAATGTACATTGCATCATGTTTCCCACACTTGGGTAAGTGCGCAATAATGACCTGGAAGTATGCAATATATATATATATATA
>ML785857.1:202235-274366 GCA_009831015.1 Picea engelmannii
GAGAGAGAGAGAGAGAGAGAGAGAGAGAGAGAGAGATATCATGTGTGATTATGAGGCTGGTGAGTATGGACATAGATAGGTTAGTGCGCCTATCCATGTAAATATAATCATGGTTATTAATATAATATTACATCACTGCGTGTAGACAAACTCAGACAAAAAGAGATGGGGGACCAACTCCACTGAAAAAAAGGGAAAAGAGAAGGTGAGTCGTAAGTATTGGGGAATATTTTAATAATATTTCTAGAAAAGTGTAATGTGGATATGTTTTTATCCTAACTTCCCAAGGGTAGGGAATGGGTCACCAAGTGGCTTAAAGCTACTTCTAAAGGTGACAAGTGTGAAGTGGGAGGCATGCAATATATATTGATGGCCTTAATGTATTTTGTGGAGGGATTCATTATTCAAAGGGGGATGGATGTTGCAGGCCCTCATGAGCAGGGGGGTCGGACTGTATGGAAAATTTGATTATTATCTTATCTTCCCATAGAAGCTTGCAGGGAGTTGTGGGGTTGTAACAAGAATTCTACTATCGAGGAGTCGGGTTGACAGACTGTGAGAAATCTCTTTGGGTGAGAGATTAATTATTGTGGAGTGGCTGTCAGACTCGTGGGAATACTCCCCAGGTGAGAGTTTGTTGAAATTTGCTCACTGGTGTGTTGATCATTATTCATAAGGCTCAGAGACTCCATGTTTGGCTCGTTGCTGGTACCTGGGAAGGGAAGTGGGGCAGTCGAAGGAATGTTGAGTAGAGATGGAGAACACTTTCTTGGGTGTGACACGTGCATGAGGAATGAGGGACTGTGGGCTAGTTGCAACGGTAGGCACCTAGGATTGGGAAATTTTGTTGAGTTTCAGACCTTAGCTTGTCACTAGGAACCCTTTTTTCTTGGTGGAGTTAAGCCCCAACTCGGGGGTGACATGTTGCTGAAATTTTATGAGAAACAGAGCCTATGGTTGGGAGGAACATCTAAGTTATGTGCGCAGTTGGTGGCTTTTATTAAATACAAGTGTTCCTTATGTGCTTGTCTTGTTTATTGTGTGCATATTTACATATGCTTGATATGGGACAATTCTTGTATGTAGTTGCATATAAGTATTTGTTATCATATTGTTTAATGTTGAGTGTACATGTAAGAATGGTGTTTATAGCTTGTATTTGTAGTTGTGCATGAGTATGCCATTTGATGGTAGATTTGCATGTTAAGTTAAACTTGTGATTTTGGTTATGAATCTTCAAGAAGGGAATTGGGTAGTTGGGTGCGTAGGAAGGTAGCCTGTGTGCACAGGAGGATGGAATTCATATGTGCATTCAAGGAAATAGACTCTGCACATAGTGAAATAAGAATTGATGCATGACGCCAAGATGGTCGTGCGCACAGTTGTACTATGCGAATAGTATATTGGTGTGGACATTTGCTTGAGTTACTTTTGTTGCATAAGGTTGTGTTAAAAAGAGAATGATGCTTCTGATGTCATAATTTGTGTGGCATGACCCAAATTGGGTTGAGCGTGTTACCTCAAGTGATACTGCATGGACTTATGTGTAGAGTAGAAATTGAGCAGTGAAATTTTAGAGTAGCATGGCTCAGTAGTGTGTTGGGGTTGTTATAGTTTGGTTGATTTGGAGCTACAAAAGTTGAGGTGGTGTGATGTGGCCCAGTATAGGGTGGCTGGGGACATTACAAAGTGGTATCATAGCAATTGGTTCAACACTAGACTTGTATGGGCCAGAGGTCAACAAAAATTTGTAAATCTTATGTTTCAACACTGAAGCTTGCAACAATTGAGTTATACTTGGTGGAGTTAAACCCCAACTCGAGGGTGACATGTTGCTGAAATTTTATGAGAAACAAAGCCTATGGTTGGGAGGAACATCTAAGTTATGTGCGCAGTTGGTGGCTTTTATTAAGTACAAGTGTTCCTTATGTGCTTGTCTTGTTTATTGTGTGCATATTTACATATGCTTGATATGGGACAATTCTTGTATGTAGTTGCATATAAGTATTTGTTATCATATTGTTTAATGTTGATTGTACATGTAAGTATGGTGTTTATAGCTTATATTTGTAATTGTGCATGAGTATGTCATTTGAAGGTAGATTTTCATATTAAGTTAAACTTGTGATTTTGGTTATGAATCTTCAAGAAGGGAATTGGGTAGTTGGGTGTGTAGGAAGGCATCCTACATGCACAGGAGGCTGGAATTCATATGTGCATTCAAGGAAACTCTGCACATAGTGAAATAAGAATTGATGCATGACACCAAGATGGTCGTGTGCACAATTGTACTATGCGTCTAGTATACTGGTGTGCACATTTGCTTGAGTTACTTTCGTTGTATAAGGTTGTGTTAAAAAGAGAATGATGCTTCTGATGTCATAATTTGTGTGGCGTGACCCAAATTGGGTTGAGAAAATTACCTCAAGTGATACTGCATGGACTTACGTGTAGAGTAGAAATTGAGCAGTGAAATTTTAGAGTAGCATGGCTCAGTAGTGTGTTGGGGTTGTTATATTTTGGTTGATTCAGAGCTACAGAAGTTGAGGTGGTGTGACGTGGCCCAACCTAGAGTGGCCGGGGACATTACAAAGTGGTATCATAGCCATTGGTTCAACACTAGAATTGCATGGGCCACATGTGAACACAAATTTGTAAAGCTTATGTTTCAACACTGAAGCTTGCAACAGTTGTCTGGAAAGCGGTTGAATTTTAGATTTCAGTGTGACCATGGTGTGCATCAAGTAAGAATGTGTAGAAGTGCATGCTAAGTTTATGATATTGTGGAGTGGGACATTAGAATTGTGCATTAAACAATGATGCGTAGCTGTGCGTAGTAAAGGGTTGGGACCACACATAACAAAGTTGTGGTGCATGTGCATTACGGATACATGGTGTACAATTTAAAAATTGATAGTGTGCATTGGTTTGTGTTGAATATCAGGGCACACATGAGCTTCACAGTGAAGGATACTAACGAGATGGTGCAGCTTTTTCAAGGAGTTGTTTCATGAATTCACCAAAAAAATCTTGTTGTATGCACATTTTGCAGAATAATCAATGATTAGAGCAAGACAGGGTCAGTGCAGAAGGTTAAAAGCATGGATGATGCACATAAAACTTATAGTCTTGATGATGAATTCAAATATTTATGTGTCGCCTTGGGTGCTGGTGGTACAAAATCCAAGGAGGAGCGCTTGAACTTGGTAGAAACTGCAAAAGTATTGCATAAATATGTCTAGAGTTATAAGGTTGATAATGAGAGGCTTATGAGAGCTAAGGCGCAACAAGATGACTTCAATGTCAAATTGATGCAAAGTATGGACATAATATAAAATAATATGGATAATGAGATAGAGTCAAGTAGATCAAGAAGTCGCAGGTCTCATGATGAGAAAAGAAGAGAAGAAAGGAGTGTTGGTAGGCATTCTTTCAGGAAAGTCCGCAGTAGTTCGAGTCCCCTCACTAGTACATATTGCAAAAATTTCGACGTTCAATTTGTGACGTTATGGAAAAAATTGGCCATATTGTCGAAAAATAGAGGATTTTTTTTTTTCCATATTGTCTGATAACGTCATTATTTCCATGTTGACGTCTCTCTTGCCACATTGTTGTCTCTCTTGCCATGTTGTCGTCTCTCTTGTCATGTTTGTAACATAGTCGTCTCTCTTGCCACGTTTGTAACATAGTCGTCTCTCTTGCCACGTTTGTAATTTCTATGGACTGGTCCTGTGCATGTGTTTCTTCTATAGGCTTGTGTTTTGAAATCAACTTTCTAGCTGAAGATCTTGTCAGAGGAACTGTAGGATTGTTAAGATCTATTGTTTCAGGACTCTGCTCAGTTACTCTCTCTTTACCTTTTCCTTTAGAACTTTGTGGAATTGTTGGTGTTGATTTTGTCTTTGAGGTTGATACCTCTTTTGGTGTTGAACCACTAGAAACCCTTTCAACAATTTTCTTCTTCATCTCTCTGTTTTTGTAATGTAACTATGCTATGGAATGATAATATTTCTTAATTTGTTCTTGCAATTATCCAATTATTTCATCCTTTTCACTTGACTGAAACTAATCTTTACCAATACCTTGAGTTGTATGTTCAACAGATTGTTTGTTTAGGGCAGAAAATATTTTGGTTGTTGATCTTGTAATTGGGCTGCTAAGTTTTGGTGTTTCAATAGCCTCATCTGCAAAGTGTAATTTCCTTCCATTCTTCCTGGCTTGTTGGCTTGGTGAAGCACCTTCTACTTATTTTCCTTTCTCAATGCCTTGATCTAGAGACCTTTTCTCCCTTCTTTTAGACTCCTTGGGGACTAAAGGAGATGTTTTTTCATCAGATAGGGGAGTATCTCCCTTGGGGTCTAAACAAATCCTTGTTGAATCTAGGAAATAATCCCAATCCTTTTTCAACTTCTTAAGTTCTTCCAACACCAACAATTTCACTAAAGAGAAATGGAACAAACTGGTTTTAACCTGATCATCTTTAGCTTGCACTTTGTCTGACATTTTACCTAGGCTTCTATATAGGTAAAAAGGTAAATTTAAAGGGATTTTTCCAGTGAAATGCATTAAAATCCTAATATGGTATTGATATACCCTATCAAATATGCTCTCGCAGGTGAAATATCTTTGAATTAATCTCAATAGTTTTTCATAGTGTTCCAATATGCACTCCCTTGGAATGGTAGTGCCAAAACTGTTCTTTTTATACTTAGGCTTCAAGAAATCTGTGTATAATAAGATGGAATCAAGGGGCATACCTTTGAACCATTTCTCCCCTTGAGCTTGAATTTCAGTTGCAACAACTATTGTTTCATATGACACCTGGAAAGTAAAATCAACAATCTTTGTCTAGATTCCATTGAAATTGAGGGGAAAATCCTTTGTCAACTGCACATTGTACCCTTGAATTTTCTCACAAAATTTCATGCATCCATCATGTTCAAAATAAACCCTAAATGTTGGATCATAGTTCACCAATTTCAAGTTTTGTGGTTCAATTCTTAAAACGATCCCTCCCTTATTATATTTCTTCTTGCCTTGAGTTTCCATCCTACATATATATGTTGAAAACACCATGACTATGGAGGAAAAAAAATTTGATGGTTAGGTTTAAGACAAGGGGACTTTACACAATGAGAAGCAAAGCTAGGGTTTACAAGAAATGGGATCAAAGGAACATGCCAAGGTCATATAAACTCAAAAAACTATCTGGTAGAAAACAAGACCTCCTTAGCATGTGACTGTTTAGTACATGTGATGCGCAACACAATGAACAGAGCTTGCATAGCAACTGAAACATAGCTTGTGTAGCATATAGGACAGGGTTTGCATAGTGTAATGCCTGTGTAGTGCGTTGAACAGGGCTTGCATAGTGCGTGAGTTTTATGAAATATGTTATGGAAGAGGAGTGTATTTGATGAAAAATATCCTTTGCATGGAGAAGGAGAGGGAAAAGGAACTTCATATGTCAATCAAGTCCGATTTTGAAAGCTTGATTGGACCTTTGAAATGATTTGACAACTTGGGTAGCGCCAATCTTTTCACAGTGTGTGATGCTTTACAAACCAAATATCAAAACCACTTTGAAAAATTAGTACATACAACATGATGAATCATGATGGCTCCATATTTTTCATAACATTTCATTATGATCCATGATACCATTTGAAACAATTCCCCTAGACCTTTGACTTATGACTTGACTCCTTTGTGACATACCATATCAAAACTTATAGCAACAACCTTAGACTCATGATTAACTATCATGATAGATGAGTATGAAAGAAAAAATTTAGAGTTGTTGAAGTATGTCACATTCATCAAGTATGAACAGGTGAAGATTCAAAGGTATTTGAGTGGGATTCCCTCATTTATCAGTGACAATATACAATATGATGAGCCTAAGGCATTGGAGGAAACCATAAGGCGCATTGAATTTCTTTATGAGTAGCAAAGGGGGAGACCGACTTTCTAAAAGGCTTGGGAAGATAAGATGAAAATAAGGGTGGAACAAAGGAATAAAGGGGCTAATCCACCATTTTTCAGAAAAAAAATGTGCAAGGACAATCCACTCTTTAGAAACCCAGAATGTCAGAGGTGTTATCCCCTATCCGAGGGATAACTAAGGAGATTATGTCTTGAGGCCCACATGTCCTAGACATGGAGTACCGAGAGCCATATTGACTTGAGCTTGGCCCTAAAGGGCCCATGTTTTCTTCAGCGCCTCCTATCTATCAGCAACAGCAACATCCATCTCATCAACCTGGTTTTGAGGTAGAAGTGGGTCTTGCTCCATGAGGTAATGAGTCTGGGTATCATGGTATGCGTCACTATGACTCTCAAAACATTTGAATATGTGCATTGAATTCTCTTTTGTTTCATGATGTTTTCTTGGAAATTATTCCTTTTAACTTGTCCATATATGGGGGGGATGACAGAGTGCCCTAGTAAGTTGATTCCCTTAGGGATGAGTTGCCACTAGGTGGGTCTATGAAAGGTCATCGTTCATTCCTTCCATACTTGTCACTTTTCATTATTTTCCCTCTCATTTATCCCCTACATTGGTTCGAGCATTGGGTTTTCCAAGATAGTAAGGGTTGTACCTTTCCATGTGGGAAGAAGGGGCTAAAGGCCCCGAGGGTAAAAGTAGCTGGAAAAAGTTAAAATCCAAGATCAAACTTTGAGATGCTTTGCCCAGGGATCCCCGAGAAATAAATAAAAGGATTCTCAGCAAGAAAAGGGGGGGACCCATAAAATAAAATAAAATTCAAGACCTAGTTGGTGGATAAGGGGTCTCATCATGAGCTAGCCTATTAGGTCAATGGGCATGTAGCAGTGTGGCACTACTATTCATCTAGTCAACACACTAGGGTAGTGGCTCTTGGTGGCATAGCCAAGAGAAAGGGGGCCTCATCATGAGCTAGCCTTCTCATCTCCATGAAATACTTGTGGGTAATGGTGTCACCACTGGTCACCATATCAGGGCAGTGTCCTGCAACTATTTTGTTGAAAGAAAAGTTAATAAGACAAAGAGTAAAAATGAATTGAATGGGATAGGAAACAATTGCATCCATGACAAGGTGCATCTCACCCTCTACAGAGGCATCCACATGTAAGAGCTACATTTCCCTATTATCACTGCACCCCTTGCCCAAACATCCCCTACACCATCTCATGCATTTACTTGACCTCGATTGGTATTCACTTGGAAACACCCCATACTTGAGGAAAATTATTCCAATAGGACATCCTGAGACCCTCTCCAAACTTGGCTTGCTAGATAGCATAACATATTTGAGCATTTGTCTAGGAAAAGGGGGTTTGATGCACATGTTTGGGTAACTTGATTATTAGATGTGATTGGCATTGCTATGATCCATGTGACTTATGAGCCCATGGAGGGTGTACTTGTTGTTGTTGCAGTACCATGACCAACGGATAGGCACATATGGGGAGATGATTAGCTCGAACCTTCATGGCTATAAAATCCCACCAAATGGATGTTGAGACCCTAGCCAGGGGCAAAGGGATACCAGAGGCTTGCACCAGAGAAAAGGGAGAACGTTCCACCTAAGTCACTTTGGAAAGCCAGGACCCAGGGGGTTCTTGCCCTCCCACTATGACGTTGGACCTTCAAATCCCATGATGTCATCATTTTGATCCTTGACATCAATTAGTTGGGGTTTTAGGCATGAGGATGGCTTGGTTGGAATGTGTGGTAGTTTCTGAGGGGTTTTGAGCCCCAACGTTTCACTTTGGAGGCCTAACGTTCCAAGAGGGGGCCGAATGTCACCCTAGGAGGGGCATGACATCGGCCCTAAAAGATAAATTTAGGGTTTTAATTGTCAATTTTATTTAAAACTAGATTTTTGATGTAAACTGGCCATGTCAGCCTTTTTTTACCTACAATGTAATTAAAGGTCACTTGTATTGTATAAATAAGGGAAAAATCTCTTATATTTTTCATCATATTTCACTCACACAAGTGCGAGGTCTGAAATTCAGCCTCTTTTAAGGCTTATTGGTTGAACTAAGTGGTGCACAACTCTTGGAGGGAGCTTATCTTGGTGTATTTTTTCATTTTCATGGTGGAAACTCTTTGACTAGGGTTTGTGACTAGATTATTCTTGGTGAAGTAAGTAGAAATATGTAATCCTACTTTATTTTGAATGGTTATGGTGTATTTACTTGTTCATTTATAAGATCATGAAATTGCTAGTGTGAAACCCTAGGATAAAAGAACATGTTATTGTCCTTTTCTTAATAACTCTTCACCTACTTGATTTTTCTATAAGACATGTCCCTTGAAGGATATACTAGAGCCCTACCTTAGTAGCACTCTAGCATTATTGTTTCATTAATCTTGCATACTTTTATTTCAATCTTGACCTAAAGAAGAAGGAAAATTGTTAGGGCCTAGGGTTACCTATTTCCTAGCAACTTTTTCCTTCTAGGGTTTTGGATGATTGAGGCCTTAGGTTACTAACACCTCAACCATCCTCCCTCTTCCTTTATCTCACCCATTATCATTTGTTTCCCTCTAAGAATTTTCACTGCAATAGTGACTCCATTTACCATAAAGGCACTAGTTCATACCTTACAAGTGATTGATTTACTAAACCAACCTTTAAACCATCTACTACAAGACATTTACTAACCATTTCTAACCTTAGATTGGACTAACCTACTAACTATCTTGTTGTTGTTCAAAAATATTTCTATAGCCATCTATAACAACAGAAAAGTCACCTTCAAAGCAAGTTTTAAAGCTGATTTTACATTACCTTCATTGCTTCTGACAAATACTAGCATTTTGCCAAGTTTAGGCTATCATTTTGGTCATTATTGAAGCTTTATTGAGGCACAATTGTGAATCTATTAATATATATACATTGATGTTATATATATTTTTGTTGCTTCATCTTCTATATCAACTTATACTTTTGATCAAATTCTATGGTTTTATGAAGCACTAACATCATTTGGTACTTGAAAATAGTATTTTTCTTGTTGTCTTGTTATGGGCAGGTACACTTAAATAATACTTTGCTTCATCTTATTAAAACCTTTGGGACTTTCTGATCAGAGTGACCTGTGAGAGGGGTGGGACTTTCTTGATACTCTTACCTTAGCCTTCTCAAACCCCTAGGTCATCGAGGACATCTCCCCTGGAGTACTATTCCTAAAGAGAAAGAGGTGTCTTGTTTAGGTTACAGTGATAGGACAACCTCCTATTACACCAATTTATTGTTCACTTGCCTTTGGCTTTTGGGAAAGTACAAATTGCATGATAACATTTTGGCACCATTGTCGAGGAACACTGAGTCAATTTTTCTCAAAGACAACACTTTTGGGTAAGCCTTTCCTCAAAATCCTTTATCTTATAAAGATTATCTAGTGACTCCACTGAGTGTGATCCCCTCATCCCTTTGATAGTTTCAAGAAAATTATCTGGCGACTCCACTAACCTTTTCCAAAGTTCCACCTTACTCTCAATTTTGTGATATTTCCAAGTTATGGGATCATGGTGCCGTGGGAAAAAGTGTATCCGACTATTTATTTCAAAAAATTTCAAGGATACTCGCATTACTTTGATGAAAAATGGTTGAACAACTCTCCAAGATTCGGAGGCTTCCAAATTACTCACATTGTAGAATTCTTGAAGTATATAAGTGTGGGAGGGGAGGATGTTCTAGTAAAACTGTTCATACTTTCTCTACCATCTTTTTTGCAAGATTGGTTTAAGATTTGTTGTGAAGATAGGGGTATAGCATCTTTCATAGACCTTATTAGTAGGTATATTGAGTTTGTGAAACCATAATGTCTGACATATGAAGATGCCCTTCAGAATATCGCGGTATCCCTAGAGGACGAAGGATTCACCACCAAGATTGTAGAATATCTCATGGATGTATACCATACTCAATATCAAGAACCCTCTGATATATAAGGAGAGTTTTATGAAGAAAATTATCAACCCCTTGAACAGGAGCAAGATTTTTCCCATGATTCGATAGAATGTAGTGAAGAAGTGAATTATGAGGATGAAGCACTAGAAACTGCTCCTTTGTTTGATGATTCTCTTCAAGATCCTATCTCTCCTGCACAAGATAAAGAGAATGAGGTGTGTCATTTTACTTTCTAGTTTTTTTATGACACTTTGTTTTATGATTCAGAAGGTGAAGAAGTAAAGGAACCCTTGGAAGAGTTAGCTCCTTTGTTTTCCGATGAAGACAAAGAGATGAGTCTTGGTGATGTACTGGACCCTATTCCATTTGATGAAGTCATCCAAGCCATTGATGCTCCTACGCAACAAGAAGTGAACATGGTAAGCTACTTCCCCTTCCAATATTTTAATGATGCTTTGTTTTATGATTTAGAAAGTGAAAAGGTATTAGAGGAGCCCTTGGATGCATTAAATCCTTCATGTTATGATAAAGGTAGTGACATTTTTTATAATATTGATGAGTTCATACATGTTGGAAGATGTAAGTGGGATGTGATTGGTTCTAATGAGGATCCCATTTATGATATTCAGGGTCATTTCCAAAAGTTTCCTTTACAACTATCATATAAGGTTACTAATTTTGACATTTGGCAACAAGGATATGATATGATTACAAAATTTTTTTAGACACCCAAGGATGACCTGGTGCTATATTCTCCTAGTGATTTCCAGTCATACCTTGAGGATTTTGATGAATAATCCTTTGATAAATTGGATTTATTCCATGAAGAATATTATCAACCATCATTGTGCTAAGATCTTGATAGAGGTGAGGACATTTCTTGCTTGGAGAAGGATCCTTGTGACAATCTTTTCCAGCTCCCTTCGACTATTTTATCTCGCTATGTGTAGTTGGGAAGCATGTCCTTTGTATTAAGTTTTCTCCAAGGAAAAGATTAGAATCCAAGGGTAGGTTGAATACCTTAAAAATAAGTTTACTATCTTAGTCCTTCAGCTTTCCCTTAAGAAATTTCCATTCATCCTCTAGGTTCGTACTAGTCCTTTCCCAGACCTCAAGATTTGATGACGTCCAAGGTAGCCAACTTTCAGACTCCTTGAATCGGTCTTTTGAACCTTTGATTATTCACGATTATTTTCTGAGATGGATTGAGCACTATCCTAAGAGTGTGAATTGGCATAATTTTGTCCCTCCCTCTCGCCTCCATGAGATAGGATTTACGATTTACGATGATACAATACATTTTCTAACTCATGTTATTTGTGTGCTTGCCTTATAATTATTTTGGTTTATGATGAAGCACAGAGGCTGGTATTATGAGACATTGCTAGGATGGTTTCACTGGCTATTTGAATACACCTGACATTCAACCAACAGATAAGTAGAGGTAAGTAGGTAGGCATTTGCATTCATTGTATATACCATCTACATATCATGCTAAAGTAGTGTAGTTGTAGTTTCTTTTCCATTTGTATATATGATTGCTTTCTTTTATTGCATCATTTATGAGTCAGGGGTGATATCACCACCCCAAGAGATTACTAATATTTTTGTTGAGATCTAGCAGGTCATAGGTCAAGCCAAATATGTTGAGGTTATCATGTGCTCTATGGTGAGAACATGTCCCCGAGTTGGATCCAGATGTTATCCCCTATCCTAGGGATAACTAAGGATATTATGTATCGAGGCCCACAGGTCCTAGACATGGAGTACCGAGAGCCATATTGACTTGAGCTTGGCCTTGGAGGGCCCATATTTTCTTTAGCGCCTCCTATCTTTCAATAGCAGCAACATGCATCTCGTTGGCCTGGTTCTAAGATAGCAGTGGGTCTTGATCCATGAGCTAATGAGTCTGGGTATCATGGTATGCGTCACTCTGATTCTCAAAATATTTGAATATGTGCATTGAATTCTCTTTTGTTTCATGACATTTGCTTGGAAATTATGCCTTTTAACTTTTCCATACCTGGGGGGGATGACAAAGTGCCCTAGTAAGTTGGTTCCCTTAGGGATGAGTTTCCACTGGGTGGGTCTATGAAAGGTCATTGTCCATTCCTTCCATACTTATCACTTTTCATCATTTTCCCTCTCATCTATCCCCTACATTGGTTCAAGAATTGGGTTTTCCAAGCTAGTAAGAGTTGTACCTTTCCTTGTGGGAAGAAGGGGCTAAAGGCCTTGAAGGTAAAAGTAGATGGAAAAAATTGAAATCCAATATAAAACCTTGATATGCTTCACCCAGGGATCCTTGAGAAAGAAATAAAAGGATTCTTGACAAGAAAAGGGGGGGATCCGTAAAATAAAATAAAACTCAAGACCTAATTGGTGGATAGGGGGTCTCATCATGAGCTAGCCTATTAGGTCCATGGCCATGTAGCGGTATGAAACTACTATTCATATGGTCACCATGCAAGGGTAGTGGCTCTTGGTGGCATAGCCAAGATAAATGGATTCTCATCATGAGCCAACCTTCTCATCTCCGTGAAATGCTTGTGGGTAACGTTGTCACCACTGGTCACCATGTTAGGGAAGTGTACTCGAGCTATTCTCTTGAAAGAAAAATCAATAAGACAAAGAGTAAAAAGGAATTGAATGGTGTTGGCCCTCGACCAAGTTTCAAGAGAACCTTGGTCGTGTTTGACCATTTTTGGGACTTCGACAGGCTGGTCGAAGATGGAGCACCCAGGCGAAGCGGAGATCATGGGAACTTGCCCTTTTTGTGGGATTTTTGGGTTTTACGGTCTATGTAGTGGGTATGGGATGTCGGCCCATGATTTTACCCATGTTTAGGCCTCATTTGTAATGTATAAATAAGTATCCAGGCGATGTAAGAAGTAGAATGTCTTTGTGCAAGTAGAGTTACTAGTTCTGATCGACTTTGTGCAAGAACTTGTGAGGGTTGCTAAGTGCGAATAATTGTGAATGCTTTGTGCATACTATATGTGAGATTTGCATAGATAAGTGAAAGTGGTTGTAGTTGTCTTTGTGTCTTGACCTAATCTAGGGAAGGAGGATTTGGTGAGGTGCACGCAGATCTCTTGTCCTTTGTGGAGTTGGATCTATGGCTTGGTGCATGTAAGAAGATCAAAAGAAGCTAATAAAGAAGAATAACAGTTGGTGGATGTAGCCCCACACTGGGGTGAACCACGTATATCCTGTGTTATTGTGCTTTGTGCTATGTGTCCATGATGGTTATGTTTATATTTTCTTAGTGCATTGTTCTAGATGTATGATAGATAGATCTATGAATGCTTAGTGCTTTATGATGTGAATGCATGTTAGATCTGAACTTATGCTAAGTGATTAGAATTTTCTGATCCATTTATCACAACGTTGTTCTGTATTTAGGGTTAATCTGCGATGTGAACAAGAATCATAACTGAATGCATACTATTGGCTAAGTGCTCCATTGAGGTGTGTAATCACAGATCTGTGTCCTAGTTAGGTTGTAAACACTTGAGTCCTACAACCCCCCCTGCCTCTACCTTGGGTGAGACTTCATCTGCCTTGCAGGTGTTGTCGAAAGGGCCAGTAGTTAGGGTTTTTTTGGTGCATTGTTGAAGCGTTGAACCCTGGGTCTGCCCCTGTGCCAACAAATGGTTCCATTTTCGGGACCTGAAACTGTGATTGCTGGGAACTGAAGAAAAAAGAAAGCTTTGTTTGTAGATCTGTTGCTGTAGTGCGCATTATTCTACTTGACTTGTGAATCTTTGTGTTAGAAGAGAAGACCGATCTGAAGAAAAGAGGTAAGATATTGAAGGTTTGTGCTCTGATAAAGGTAAGATAAGTGGAAAATTTTTCTTCGAAAGTATGAATCTAGGTATGTTTGATAGATTTGGTCCTAGTTTGAAAACTAGGGCACAGATAGAAGAAATAAGATTTGATCTAAATAGATTTGATAGAAATAGTGAAAGATATATTATTCCTATGCATATAAAGAATTTTTGGACTAAAAAGTGGATGCATGACCCTAGAAAGAATTTTTGCAGATTGTAGGTCCATCACTGTGATCCCAGTGCACAATATAGAAAAGGTTGGGGATCGTTTAAGAGAAAGAGTGGATTGAGACTATGTTATAACTGCAAAAAACCAAGACATCTTGCTAAAGAATGCCCTGGCATAGGTCCTATTTGTCTTTGTTGTAAGGCTATTGGTCATGAGGTTTTGGATTTCCCTAGAATGATTGATAAAGTTGAAAAGATGAACTTGAGACAAGAAAACCATGGGGAAGATCAAGAAACTAAGGATATGTTAGAGAATCAGAAAGAACCAGAGAATATATTATTACAAATGAAAGAAACACTTAATGATCACATAGACATCAGTTTACTAGAGATATTAAAAGAGAAGTAGTGCATAGAAACAAGAATATGAGACTTCTATATAGACTGTGTTCTGGATGAGGAAACACAAGTGAATATCATGCCAGAAATCACTTGGGAAATTTTGGGAAAGCCAGCTATGATTCCTTCATTGGGAAGGATAAGTTTGTTTAAAGGAAATATTATAACCCTGTGTGGAAGAGTTACTAACATGCCTACGATTTCTCATGGAACATCGACCGAAGAAGAATTCGAAGTCATTAAATTTGTTGAGAACAACGCCCTTTTTGCACTTTTGTTAGGAAAGAAGTGGATTGAGAAAGATTAGATTCGGAGGAAAGCAGAGGAAGAAGCCACATAACAGAAAAAACAAGAATTAAGGGACTTCATGGCTAGGAGAATATCGAGCTTAATAGAATAACAAGACTAAAAGTCAAAGAGACTAAGGGTCTGAGACTTAGTTGTCGAAGTTGAAAGAACACATGAAGGCTTGAAAAAATTTTCTATGTAGGAGGGGAGAAAACCTACCCTAGAAGTAGTAAAAGAAGAGGTATTACATTAGAACCCTTTGGAAGACCCTCAGCAGCGCGAATTTACTATGCTAAGAGAAGATAAGAATAAGAATGGAAAGAGGAACCCCGTGACTCATATCACAGGGAAGAAGACCAGAAAGCTCATCAAGAAGAAGGAAAAAATAGAAAGACTAGAGGAAGTTCCAGAGAAGACTTCACAGAAGGAAGGCTTACAGAATTTGAACCTCATCGGATTAGCAGAACCGCATAGAAAGGCATTTCTCCATGATGAAGCTATATGACCGTTGGAGGTGTCTCGACCATTAGAACAATGCTCCAAAACAGGTAGAAACACAATTATTGCGGAAAATATCGCCATTGGACCATTGAGACCATGCCATAACAGATGGATTGAGGCGTTTCGACTTGTTGGAGGAATCCATTACGATGTTGTTTATTTAATCTGTCGCATGTTGTACCAGGACCACTTTTGCAAACTGAGATATTCGAGCTAGTAGAGACGTGATTGCCTATTGCGTTGTGCCGTCTAGACCTCATCATTGATTCTATTACCTTGAGTATATGTTTGCCTACCTGAGTTATTTGATTACAAGCATGTTTGTCAGGTGACCTTAGCACATTTGAGAAGTTGGTAGAAGAAATATTGATCAAACTTATGGCTAAGAAGGTTATGTCCGTAGGTATACAGGCCTCGTCGATAGGCGGATTTCAAGCATCCCTCTCGATTGGACGTCGATTTGTTCCATCCCAAACTGTGATAGAGAAGAGAATAAAGCACCGCGATGATCTGGAGAATGTAAAACAGATCTCATCGGTCTTGCCCGACTACATCCCTCCCTTGGCTGGCGTGGTTAGTCGTGATAGAGTCTCGAGAGATTTTGAGTACACACTCATCACTACGTACCTCCAGAAAGAAATACGCGTTGTAGGACTACATTTGGGACTGATCACAGCTCTTAAGATAAGTGATTTTAACCTCGGTGATAGGAAGAATTATGCAATGCTCGCACCACATCACTACTTGAAAAAGATGATTGGGAAGAAGCCTAAGATAGTTCCCCAACTAGGGATCAAGGAGATTGCGAGATCAACTATCTTAAATGTGATGAATATCCCATACTTCGACAGACATCATGAGGTTAACACGTGCGTTAAACTCCTCCTGTCGTGATTCTATGGGGGGTATCTATGGTTGGATAGGTGCATCACTGTGGATCCAGTGATGATACACCTCATTACTGGACTAAGCATGCAAGGACCAGACCCTCAGAAATTCTACCTTGGGAAAACATCAGATCTCTCCTTGGCGCAGTGCATCAAGGAGGCGTATGGAGATGTGGATAAGGGGAAATGAGGCTACAAGGTAGCCTCCATCCAATATGGTGTAGTGTGCCTGGCTTGTCAACTGATAGTGGGAAATATCGTTAGAAAGAATAGGCTGACACAAGTCATAGGCTTCGTAGTCAACCTTGCAGGAAAATGTGTCGAAGGGATGTAGATGAACTGGGCGAGCTACCTTGTCAATGAGTTGGATAAGGACTATCGCAAAGCATAGGACCAAGGCTATGAATTCCATTTCAGTTGGTTGTTGATTCTTATAGCATTTGTCACTTGGGAGATGCTAGAGGGAGCGACATTCCCTAAAATTGAGCCATTAGAACCCCTGGCCGCGAGGTTCACCACCTTGTGGTATTCGAGCAACATGGCGAAGCAGTGGCAATCAAATGCGGTGTTCCACACCTACTTACATATCATTGCCATTGAGTCATTCCCCCAAATGACTCAGAACACCTTGCATACTTACAGACCACTAGAGAAGTTCCGCGCAGACCGCCACTTTATCTACATCATTGCGCGCAAGGATGAAAGTAAAGAGGAGCTGCAGTCATATTATAAGTTAACCGAAGAATACCTGGAAGAGATCACTCAAGAATGGCCAGATGAATTCCTTGTACCGGTTGGAAGGGATGATTTTAATGATGGATTTTGTTTTTCAAATGTAGAAAGCTTGGTGAATCTTACTAATCCTTCATATGCCAACTATAAATGTTTGGTGATATTTTTGTAAATATATTCAAATTTATAAGGATTTTATATAGTTTTTATAAAATTTTGGTGATTTTTAAGGTAAAAGAATTTTATACTATAGAATTTGGGTGAATCATTTTTAAAATAACGAATCTCATTTTTGGAAAAACCATGGAAAATTATCCCATGAGCGAAATTTAGCCCCTAAAATCATCCATGCCGGTTGGAGATGCAGAACTCTCTGACCCTGACCTCATTGGAAGTCCTATGGTTACCCGAACAGAGTAGGATGGACAGGGAAGCGGCAAGAAGAAGAAGAAAAAGGAGGAAGTGCAAGACATAGATAGTGAAGAGAAGGACAATGCATGGGAGGAAATTGCGCCTGACTCACCTGCAAGAGGAGGAGGAGACGAAGTAACTTGAGAGGAGGAAGGGGAAGAAGACAAGAAAGAAAAGGGTGAAGTAACACCACCGAAGAATCCCCTTACAAAGGCCAAGACATCTAAGAAAAGGAAGGTTTCTCCGAAGAAACCCTCAACATGGAAGAAATCTTGAGCCAACAAGCCCAAGTCACAGAATGTGCTCACAGTGGATGATGTTGACCTCATCATCACAGTTGTAGAAGATGCTTCTGAGGGTATATTGTAGTGACATGAAGCAAAGCAGGAGATGATGTATGACATAATCGAGGTGGAGTTGAAGGGGGTACAACAAGACATCTACTCGAGACGCGCAATGTCTACTCTACCATCGTCATTAGAAGGTGTAGAATTGGGGGATGAGTCCACCCAATTTCATAGAGTAGCAAATGCAACAGAGACTCGACTTTGTCGAGTTCAAGAAGAAAAGGAGAAGGCCACAAAGGCATTGAGGCATGAAAAGGAGGAAGCCTTAGAGAAACTTCGGGTTGCGCAACAAGAGACAAATGACCTTTGGGCGAAGTTCAAAGAAGACAAGGAGAAAATCCAGAAAGAGAAAGACCAGTTTCTTGCGTAGCATATTGGGATTAGAGAGGCAGTGAATAGAGCAGTTTGCTCTGTCATGGGCTTGGCACAGATGGAAGAAGAGATGACAAAGAACCGGGTGGGGAAGCTCGTTGAAGCCATTCAGTAGCTTCAAGCAAGAGTAGCAAAGCTATAACTTCAAGCAGTGCCTAACACTCTGTAGGAAGTACGATATCAAAGGGAAAAAACTGCCAGGAGTACAGTAGAAAGAGTCATAGCGTTGTCCGTAGAATGCAAGCAACTCAGTGAATGAAGTGTGCAGACCTACGAGCGCCTTGAAAAAGACCCATAGCTAAGGAAATTGGAGGCACAGCTCCAAGAGGCAAAGCAATAGGCATTGATTGTGAAATTACAACTGAAGCAACTTACGACAGTGGAAAATATGAAAAGGTCATAGGAGCAATGCACAGTTCAATAGTAGGTCACTACCATCCAAAGTAGAGTGACGGAGGTGACACAGAGACTTCAGCCGGTACAGGATGAAGCCTGCACACTTTTTGAAGAACTCGAGGGACAAGGATCACAGTTGGAATAGGTGGTCACAATAGTGGAATAACGCCTAGAAGGGCTTGCCACAGAGCACGTACTTTAGGATTTCGCCGAGTAAGAGGCTCAGGCAAAGCAGCAAGTCGAGTCAGCTCGAGCTAAGATCGAGGCCTTTGAGGAAGTGTTTCCCAGATCATAGTGACTCAGGATGAGTCACAGGTAAGTGTTGGGGGCATTTTGGCCCTCGACCAAGTTTTGAGAGAACCTTGGTTGTGTTTGACCATTATTGGGGCTTCGACAGGATGGTTGAAGACGGAGTGCCCATGCGAAGCAAAGATAATGGGATCTTGTCCTTTTTGTGGGATTTTTTGGATTTAGAGTTTATGTAATGGGTATGGGATGTTGGCCCATGGGCTTACCCATGTTTAGGCCCCATTTGTAATGTATAAATAAGTAGCCAAGCGATGTAAGAAGTAGAATGGATTAGTGCAAGTAGAGTTACTATTTCTGATCGGCTTTGTGCAAGAACCTGTGAGGGTTGCTATGTGTGAATAGTTGTGAATGCTTTGTGTGTACTGTATGGGAGATTTGGAGAGCTAAGTGCAAGTGGTTGTAGTTGTCTTTATGCCTTGACCTAATTCGGGGAAGGAGGATCTGGCGAGGTGCGCGAAGATCTCCTGTCCTTTGCGGAGTTGGATCTGTGGCTTGGTGCATGTAAGAAGATTGGAAGAATCTAATAAATAAGAAGAAGAGTTGGTGGACGTCTATGGTTTTATCAATCAATAACATCAATTGGTGGATGTCTATGGTGGACGTCAAGAAGATCAAGCTTATGCTTTTATCAAAGTCTATGGTTTTATGAAGCACTAACATCAATTGGTACTTGCAAATAGTATTTTTATTGTTGTCTTGTTCTGGGCAGGTACACTTAAATAATACTTTGCTTCATATTATTAAAACCTTTGGGACTTTCTAATCAGAGTGACATGCGAGAGGGGTGGGACTTTATTTATACTCTTACCTTAGCCTTCTCAAACCCACAGGTCTTCGAGGACGTCTCCCCTGGGGTAATACTCCTAATGAGAAAGAGGTGTCTTGTTTAGGTGACAGTGATAGGACAACCTCTTTTTACGCCAATTTATTGTTCACTTTCCTTTGGATTTTGGGCAAGTGAAAATTGTGTGATAACAGGAGGAAATGGGACAAAAGTCATGGAAACAACTTATGCAGTGTTGGGGTTGTGGAAAAAATCATATGCACGAGGATTTCCCTCAAAGAGGTGATAAAGAGAGGAATGCACACAATGTAAAACAAGTTGTGAGAATGGAGGACATGGGTAGAAATGTGCCAAGGATTTACACCACTCTGGATAACAAGTAGGTTGAGTTTCAGTCGCACATGATCGAGGTGGAAGGTAATATTAATCACCAACCCGTTGCTATTTTAATTGACTCAGGAGCTAGTCATAGTTATCTAGATCTGAAGATGGTGGAAAGATTCCATTTTTTGAGAAGTAATCTTGGAAAACCTTGGTTGGTGCAGTTATCTAGACGAGCAAAGAGGAAAATTAATGAGACGGTTAATGAATTTCCAATGAAGATGAATGGATTACACACTAGAGTTGAGTTGAATATTATACCTTTGGCCTCGTATGATTTCCTCATTGGTATGGATTGGATGGATGAGCACCATGTTGTCTTGGATTGTTACAATAAGATATTCACTTGTTTGGATGAGGAGGCAATTTTGAGATTAGTTCAAGGAATTCCAAGACTTGTGACTATCAGAGAAGTTTCTTCTTTGCAGTTGAGGAAAACATACAAGAAAGGATGTCAAGTATTTTCAGCACACATGGAAGATGAACCTAAGGATAAAGTGCCAACTGTGGAAGAATGTGCAATACTAAAGGAATTTGAGGATGTCTGTAAAGAGACACCATGATTTCTTCCAAAAAATGACATCGACTTTTCTATAATTATGATGTCGGGAGAAACACTTATATTCAAGACTCCTTATAGGACGATTACGCTGGATTTGAAGGAGTTGCAGTTGCAACTCGAAGATATTCTGAAGAAGGGGTATATATGCCCAAGTGTGTCACCTTGGGTGTGCACCGGTTTTGTTCGTTAAAAAGAAGGATGGTACGTTGAGACTTTGTATTGATTTCAGACAGTTGAACAAGGTAACGATGAAGAACAAGTATCATTTTCCAAGGATATATGACCTATTTGATCAGATGAGGGGTGCAAGGATATTTTCCAAGATAGATCTCATATCTGGATATCATCAAGTGAGAATAAAAGAGGAATACATCAATAAGATTGCCTTCAGAACAAGGTATGGTCATTACAAGTTTATAGTGGTGCCATTTGGGTTGTCAAATGCACCAATTGTCTTCATGTGTTTGATGAATGGAGTTTTCAAAGAGTATTTAGACAACTTTGTCATTGTATTTCTGGATGACATTCTTATTTACTCAAAGTTGGATGAAGAACATGAGCATCACTTGAGGATGGTGTTGTAGGTTTTGAGGGAGCATCATCTTTATGAAGATCTGAGAAAGTGTTCATTTTATCATCGACATATTCATTAATTGGGTCATATCATTTCAGAAGAAGGAATAGTTGTGTACCTAGTGAAGATAAAATCCATTGAGGAATGAACAACACCAAAAAATGTCATAGAAGTGAGATCCTTTATGGGTCTGGCAGGGTACTATAGAAGGTTTATTGAAGGATTCTCACATATTTCACATCCAATCACATCCTTGTAGAAGAAAGGTGTGTGATTTGAATGGACTCTGGATTACACAGGGAGTTTTCAACAGTTTAAGAGTTTGTTGGCAAGGGTGCCAATTTTGCGAATTGTTGATATGGATGCAGACTTTGTTGTGTGCATAGATGCATGAAAGGAAGGAATCTGTGGAGTCCTAAGTCAGAATGGACATGTGGTATGTTATGAATCAAGGAAGTTGAAAGAGCATGAAAGGCTCTATGATGCACATGACTTGGAATCATAAACCATAATGCATGCTTTGAAGATTTGGTGGAATTATCTCATTGATAAAAGATTTGAGCTGAGAACAAACCATTATGACCTAAAGTATTTTTTTGGACATCCAAGATTAAATGCCAGACAAAGCAGGTGGTTAAAGTTATTTAGTGAATATGACTTTGATATAAATCATATTAGAGAAAAAGAAAACAAGGTGGTTGACACACTCAACATGAGGATGCATGAGATGCATGCTACAACCATTAGCATGTACCATAAATATTTGTGCGATAGAATTTTGGAAGTTTCCAAATCAGATCTACGCTATATGGATATAAGTGCGACTAGTTTACAACAAGGTATATCACATTCAAAGTTTGAATTTTATGAGTTAAGAGAGTATGGGATCCTCATGTATAGAGATAAAGTCTATGTGTCAAATGATTAGGAGTTGAAGGGCCTTATATTGTCAGATATGCATAAGGTTCCTTATGTGGGACATCTAGGGTACTAGAAGACAATTGTCGTAGTCAAGAAGAAATACTTTTGGCCATGTATGAAAAAGCAAGTTGCGTATTTTATTGTGAAATGTATCGAATGTTAGAAGGTAAAGGTTGAGTGCATACATCTAGTTGGTTTGCTACAACCCTTTCCCATTCCTGAGTGGAAGTAGGAAGTGGTGACCATGGACTTCATAACTAGGTTTCCTAGGACTTCTAAGCAACATGATTCTATTATGGTGGTGGTGGACAAGCTTACTAAAGTTTCCCATTTTATTCCAATGAAGTCAATGCACAAGGCCACCAACATTACTGATATTTACATGTAGGAAGTTGATAAGTTGCATGGTGTACCTAAAATAATTGTGTCTTACTTATATTTCAAGTTCACTTCAAACTTTTGGAAAGGATTGTTCAAAGGATTTGGAACAAGTCCAAATTTTAGCACAACATATCACCTTGAGACAGATACTCATACTGAGAGGGTAAATTGGGTGATCAAAAACACGTTGAGGATGTATGTGATGGATAAGCCATCAAAATGGGAAGACTACTTGCATTTGGTAGAGTTTTCTTACAACAATGGGTATCAGGAATATTTAAAGATGATCCCATTTGAGGCACTTTATGGTAGAAAGTGCAACATGCCAGTAAGTTGGGACAACCCAACAAACTGCACAATAGTTGGGCCAAATTTTCTTTGGGAAATGGAGGAGCAAGTTGTAAAGACAAGGTAGGATATAAAGGCTTCACAGGACAGGAAGAAACATTGTGTAAATAAAAAAGAAACCAAAAAGAGTTTAAAGTGGGTGATCACGTGGTTCTAAAAATAAATTCCAAGCATTGTTCCTTGAAGTTGGGAAAGCGCTCTAAGTTAGTGGCGTGCTATTGTCAGCCATTTGAAATCCTTGAAAGGATTGGTCATGTCGCTTATATGCTTTCATTTCTTGTGTCCTTATGTATTCATAAATTTTTCCATGTGTCATTACTTAAGAAGTATCTACTTTATGATAATCATATTATTGATTGGAATGTAATTCAGGTAGAGCTAGAAGGCAGATTTCAAGTGCGGCTGGTTTTCATATTGGATCAGAAAATGAAGCAATTCGTAATTGATTCATGGATTTGGTAAAGGTCCAATGGACTTGGTACGGTCCTGAGGATGCAACTTGGGTGTGTGAGGATGCTATGCGAGTAGAGCATCCTCATCTGTTTCGATATTTTTTATATACATTTGTATATGATGCACTGAGGACAATGCATAAATAAGGGGGAGGTGAATGTAATGTCCTTGATCCAAATCCTTTGTAATTGTACATATAGGTTGGTGATTCGTAGGTGCCAAGAGTGAATGAAATGTACATTTAGGTTTGTGAGCCAATGACATCTAGTTTTGATATTGCATTCATTTGAGTAGTGTGCAGAGATGTTCTATCAAGAACAGGGTGCACACATTTTTATGTGTTGTGTGCACTTGAGTAAGTGCACGCATTGCACTGTGTTGCGTGCACTTGGGTAAGTGTAGGATAATGACCTGGAAATGCGCATAATTTAGTTATGTGTGTGTGTGTTGGCATAGGGGCAGACCCGGGGTTCAACGCTTCAACAATGCACCAACAAAACCTAACTACTAGCGCTTTCGGCAACACCTGCGAAGCATATGAAGTCTCACCCAAGGTAGAGGCAGGGGTGGTTGCAGGACTTAGATGTCTGCAACCTAGATGGGACACAGATCTATGATTACAATACCTTAATGGAGCATTTAGCAGTTATCATTCCTTAGTATCTAGCCTTTGTTTATAGCGCAGATAAAACCTAATTAAAGAGCAACACATTATTCAACAAGATCCAACACATTCAAGCACTAAGCACATCAAAATAGACCAGATATGGTACTCATTCACATCACCAAGCACTAAGCTATCATATTAGATACATCTAAACATACATTACGATACTAAGCATAAATCATATGAGCAATAAAACAACCATAATGCACAAAGCAACCATACCACATGATATATGTGGTTCATCCCCAGAGTTGGGGCTACGTCCACCAACTCTTCTTCTCTTTATTTCCTTTTGTCAATCATCTACATGTACAGATCCACATGATCCTACTCTACATAGGACAGGAGATCTGTGCGCATTCCGCTAGATCCTCCTTCCTCGATCTAGGTTACATCACAAATTCCTCTTACAATCTACGCAAGCTTCTTACATCCACTTGCACTTATCTCTGCTAGTGTCCAACACAACACACACAAAGCATTTATAACTATCACTTGCACTTAGCACAACATCACACATATGCACATATTGTCTCCTCTTACATTTCCTAGACATCTATTTATACATTACAAAAGGGCCTAGACATGGGTAAACCAATGGGCTGACATCCCCATACCTATTACATAATCCCAAAACCCAAAAATCATTAAAATGGGGCCAAGATCTCATGATCTCTGCATCGACTTGTGCTCTACCTTCAACAGCCTTTCGAAGTCCCAAAAAGGGGTCAAAAGTGACCAAGGATCTTCAAAACTTGGTCAAGGGCCAACAAGCCCCCAACACCCACCTGTGACTTGTCCTTAGTCACTCTGATCTAGGTAGATCCACCTCAAAAGCCTCGAGTCTGGCTCAAGCTGCTTTGACCTGTTGCTTCGCCAGGGCCTCCTGCTTGGAAAATTATTGAATAAATTCCTCGTTCATAGGTTCTTCCAAGCATTGTTTGACTGCAGTGACTACTTGTTCCAACTCTGCTCCTCGGCCTTCAATTTCCTCAAACAGTTGGCAAGCTTTGTCCTAGACTAGTTGGAGCCTCTGAGTCACTTCCATGAATTTTCTTTGTATGGTATGGACCTGCTGCTGAGTAGTGCGTTGTTCCTGGCACCTTTTCATCCTCTCAACTACTGACAAGATTTTCAACTATGCATGTACTGTCGTTGCTTGTTGCTTTTCCTCCTGGAGTTGTGACTCCAATGTCTTTAGTTCATGGTCCTCAGTAAGTCACTCATAATTCTGTGCACTTTTACTTCTAAGATGTTTACATTCCAAAGCTAATGCTCTGATCCTCTCAACTGTGCTCCAGGTAGTGGCTTCTCTTTGGTCTCGCACATCCTACAGAGTACTTGGTACTATTTGTAGATCTATATCTACTATTCTCTGTTGAATTTGTTGGATGGCTTCATCAAGCTTCGCTACTTTGTGCTCCACTGGGTCTTCCTCCTTTTTCTCTAAGCCCGTCACAGAGAGAATTTCTCTGTTGACTGCTTCTTTTACTCCAACCTGCTCTGTGAGAAGTTGTTCCTTATCTTGTTAGATCTGTTCTCTCTCCTCTTTGAACTTTGTTTGTAGGTCATCCTTTTCCTGTTGCGCAACTCGGAGTTACTCTATCACTTCCTCTTGTGCTTGCTTTAGGGCCACTATGACCTATTTTTTTTCTTCCTATGCATGAAGAAGGAAAGATTCGGTCGCATCTGCTATTCTATAGAGTTGGGTAGGCTCATCTCCCAACTCTAGTTCTTCTGAAGGTGGGGGCGCAGTGGACATTGTGTGGATGGAGTGAAGGGATTTTTGTACCCCTCTCATATCTCCTTCAATCCTTTCATACATGGTCTCTTGCTTGGATTCATTTCTCTGTAAAAGATCTTTTGAGGTGTCCGATATAGCTGCGATGATGAAGTCAAAGTCATCGAGTGTGAGCACAGTCTGCAGGTTGGTCTTACTAGATTTTGACTTCTTCTGCGATGTGGGTTTCATGGGAGAAACCTTTATTTTGTTAGATGAATCTGAGTCATCAGGGGGATTTTATGGTGGTGTTACTTTTCCTTTCTTCTACTTGTCTTCTTCTCCATTGTTCTCTTCTTTGTTTACTTCGTCATCACCTCCTCCACTAGGTGATTCTGAAGTAGTCTCTTCTGATGCACTGTTTATCTTTTGTACATATTTTGTCTTCTTCCTTCTGCTAGTTCTAGGTGTATCGTACCCTTCGAAGTGACCACTGAGATTTCGATTAGTTTGGGGCTGGATAGTTCTGTGGGGTCAACTGGGATAAGGAGCTCTGCAGGCCATTCCTTAGTTATTTCTTCTAGGTCCTCCTCTGTGAGTTTGTAGTAACTTTGTAGTACTTATTTGTGTTTGTCTCCATGCTCAGTGATATAGATAAAATGCCTGTCTGCATGGAACTTCACAAATGGCCTGAACATGTGCAGCGTGTTCAACGTCATATGAGGGACAACCTCAATATCCCTCTTTAACTACAGGTGGTAGGTGTGGAAAGCTGCGTTTGACTGCCATTTTTTTCCCATATCACTTGAATACTAGAGCATGGTGAACTTCATAGCTAAGGGTTTATATGGCTCTATTTCAGGGAAGGTAGCACCTTCTGACATCCCCCAAGCTATGAAGGCGATGAGGATTAACAACCAACTAAAGTGGAACTCATAGCCATGATCCTGAACTTCGCGGAAGTCTTGTTCTAACTAGTTCACTAAGTGTCTTGCCCAGTTCATTTGTAGCCCCTCCACACATTTTCCTGCGAGGTCAACAAAAAACCTTGTGACTTGCGTGGGTCTGTTCTTTCTTACTAGCTTACTAGAAATCAACTATCAAGTGAGGTGCACTATGCCATTATGGATGGAGGCTACCTTATAGCCCCGCTTCCCCTTCTCCAAATTTCCATAGGTATCTTTAATCTTCGGCACTAGGGCGTGGTCTGTGACCTTTCCTGGGTAAAAGTCTTGCGGGTCTGGTCCCTGCATGCTAAATTTGGTGATCTGATGGATCAACATTGAATCGACGATGATGTGTCTATCTAGCCACAAATAAATTCCATGGAAGCTCAATAGAAGGAGATTAACGCACACGTTAACCTCCTAGTGCCTTCCAAAATGGGGTATCTTCATTACGTTTAGGATGGTGGACTGCGCGAGTTCCATAGTCAAATACCTGTGAGGTGCAAGAATGCTAAATTTCTTGCGGTCTCCTAAGTTGAAGTCGATGATATTCAACATCAGAATCTTATCCTGTTGAGGCTTTCCTGTGCATATCCCCTTTGGGAGGTACACAGTAATTAGGGTGTAGTTGAAGTCCCTGGGGACACTGTCATGATTCACTGTGTTGGCTAGAGGCAGGATGTAGTTGGGTAGGATGGATGGGACTAACTTCACATTTTCCCAATCATCTCGATGCTTGGTTCTTTTTTTCGGCCGCAGCTTGGGATGGTTTGGATCCGTGAGCAGTCGATGGGGAGGCTTGCACTCCTCTCATCGATGAAGATTGAATTCCGACAGACATCACCTTCTCATCCATAAGTTAGATTATAACTTCTTCGATAGACTTTTCTACAACACCGAGTTCGTTCAACATGCACGCTCGAAATAAGAAAACTCAGGTTGATTAACAAACACTCAATGAAATGGAATAGGTGGCTAAGTCTCAGTAAACACAATTTGTGAAAGTGTTCTCGGTGCAACAATCAACGAAATAAGTAGGCAATGATGTAAAAGATCCCTCCAATGGACAAGAATCCTTCATTAATGCAGTTCTGTCCATTAGCGCGGTCCCAACAGTTCGATGGTGATATTTCTGATCATAATTGTTGTTTTAACCATTCGAGAATGACAATCTAATAGTCATAATGCCTCCAACGGTTATATTTCTCCACCATGGCGAAGTGCCAATCTAAGTTGCTCTAATATTCCGATGAAGTTTGAATTCTGGAGACCTTCCTTCTAGGAAGTCTTCTCTGGAACTTCATGTAACTTCTCTAACTTTACTTTCTTCTTGCTGAGATTTCTAGCCTTCTTCCCTGTGATCTGTCTCGGTATTCATCTTTCCATTGTTATTCTTATCTCCTCTTGGCATAGTAACTTTGCGATGTTCGTGGTCTTTCCTAAGGTTCAAGGGAAATACTTCTTCTTTGTTTGGGGTAGGTTCTCTACTCTCCTGTGTAGATAGGTGTTTCAAGTCTTCTTGTGTTCTTTCAACTTCGACATCCAAATTTCTAGTCCTCAGCAGCTTCGACTGGTTTTCTTGTTCTTTTAGTAAGTGTGATATTTTCTTAGCCATGAAGTCTCTTAGGTCTTGCTTTTTCTGTTCTATAGCTTCCTTTTCTTTTCTTTGGGTCTGATCTTTCTCAATCTATGTTTTTCCTAGTAACATAGAAAATAGGGCGGTGTTCTCAATAAATTTAACAACCTCAAATTATTACTCTGTCGAAGTTCCATGAGAAGTCATAGATGTCTGGGTAAGTCTTCCACATAGGGTTATCAACTTTTCTCTAAATAATCCTATTCCTCCCAATGAAGGAATCATAGCAGGCTTTCCCAAAATTTCCCAGGTTATTTTTGTCATGATATTCACTTATGTTTCCTCATCCAGAACACAGTCTATGTTGAAGTTTCCTATTTTTTTTTATGCACTCTTTTTCTTTGAAGATCCCTAATAATTTGATATCTTTGTGGTCATTCATGGTTTCTTTCATTTGTAGTAATACAGTCCCTGATTCTTTCTGGGGTTCTGCCATGGTCTTAGATTCTTGGTATTCCTATAGGTTTTATTGTCTCATATTCAATCTTTCAACCTTAGCAATCATTCTAGGGAAATCCAGAACTTCATGGTCCATAGCTTTACAACAAAGACAACTAGGTTTTCTACCAGGGCATTCCTTAGCAAGATGTCTTGGTCTTCTACAACTGTAACAAAGAGTTAATACTCTATTTCTCTTAAATGATCCCCAACCTTTCTTGTACTATGCATTAGGATCATGGTGGCTAACTTGTAGAAAATTATTCCTAGGATCCTGCATCCATTTGTTAGTCCAAAAATCCTTTCTATGCATAGGAATAACATATCTTTCACAATTTCTATCAGATCTACTCATATCAAATCTTATTTCTTCTAACTGTGCCCTATTTTTTTGACTAGGAATTTTTTTATCAAACATACCTAGATCCATACTTTCGAAACAAAAATTTCCACTTATCTTACCTTTAACAGAGCACAAAGATTTCAGATCTTATCTCTTCAATCAAAAAATTTCATTGTTCTTACCTTTATCAGAGCACAAAGCTTTCAGATCTTACCTCTTTTCTTCATATCTGCCTCCTTTCTTAGTACATATCTTTGCAAGTCAAGTAGAGTACTACATAGTAGGGAAATAGATCTATGCACATAGCTTCCTCTTTTCCTCAATTCCCAGCAATCACAGTTTCAGGTCCTGACAACAGAACCATTTGTTGGCACAGGGGTAGACCCAGGGTTCAACGCTTTAACAACGCACCAAAAAAACCCTAACTACCGGCCCTTTCAGCAACACCTGCGAAGCAGATGAAGTCTCACCCGAGGTAGAGGCAGGGGTGGTTGCAGGACTGAGATGTCTGCAACCTAGCTGGGACACAGATCTGTGATTTCAATACCTTAACATAGAATTTAGCAGTTATCATTCCTTAGTATCTAGCCTTTGTTTACAACGTAGATAAACCCTAATTATAGAGTAGCACAATATTCAACAAGATACAACACATTCAAACACTAAGCACATCAAAATATACCAGATCTGGTACTCATTCACATCACCAAGCACTAATCTATCGAATCAGATACATCTAAACATACATTATTGTACTAAGCATAAATTATATGAGCAACAAAACAACCATAATGCACAAAGAAACCATAACAAAGGATATAAGTGGTTCATCCCCAGCTTGGGGCTATGTCCACCAACTCTTCTTCTCTTTATTGCCTTCTGTCAATCATCTACATGCACATAGCCACAGGATCCTACTCTGCATAGGACAAGAGATCTGCGTGCACTCCGCCAGATCCTGCTTCCTCGAGCTAGGTTACAACACAAAGCCCTCTTACAATCTACACAAGCTTATTACATCCACTTGCACTTAACTCTGCCAGTGTCCAACACATCATGCACAAATCATTTATAACTATCACTTGCACTTAGCACAACATCACACATATGCACATATTGTCTCCTCTTACATTGCCTAGACATATATTTATACATTACAAAAGGGCCTAGACATCGGTAAACCCATGGGCCGACATCCCCATACCCATTACATAATCCCAAAACCCAAAAATCCCTAAAAGGGGGCCGAGATCCCACGATCTTCGCTTTGACTTGCGCTCTGCCTTCGACAACCTGTCAAAGTCCCAAAAAGGGGTCAAAAGTGACCAAGGATCTTCAAAACTTGGTCAAGGGCCAACAATGTGTGTGTGTGTGATTGGATATGTATTAATGCATGTGTGTGGTGAATGAGGGACCGTGGGCTAGTTGCACCAGTAGGCACCTAGGATTGGGAAATAATGTTGAGTTTCAGACCTTCGCTTGTTGCTAGGAACCCTTTTTCCTTGGTGGAGATAAGCCCAAGCTCAGGGGTGACCTGTTTTTGAAAGTTTATGAGCAACATATTTTATGGTTGGGAGGAACGTTTGAGTCATGAATGTAGTTGGTGACTTTTATTAAAGATAAGTTTTCCTTATGTGCTTGTCTTGTTTATTGTGTGCATATTTGTCTATGCTTGATATGGGATAATTCTTGTATGTAGTTGCATATAAGTATTTGTTGTCATATTGCTTAATGTTTTTTGTACATTTAAGGATGGTGTTTATAGCCTATATTTTTCGTTGTGCATGAGTATGTTAATTGATGGTAGCTTTGTGTGTTAAGTTAAACTTGTGATTTTGGTTATGAGTCTTCAAGAATAGAATTGGGTAGTTGGGTGTGGAGGAAGGTGGCCTACGTGCAAAGGAGGCTGGAATTCATATGTGCATTCAAGGAAATAGAATTCACGCACAACAAAATCAAAATTGACACATGATGCCAAGATGGTTGTGCACACAGTTGTATTGTGTGATCAATATGTTGGTGTGTGCAATTGCGTGAGTTACTTTTGTTGCATAAGTTTGTGTTAAAAAGAGAATGATGCTTCCATTGTTATAAGTTGTGTGGCATGATTCAAATTGGGTTAAGCACATTTCCTCAAGTGATACTACGTGGAATTATGTGTAGATTAGAAACTGTGTAGTGAAATTTTAGAGTATCACGACCTAGTAGTATGTTGGGGTTGTTACAGTTTTCTTGATTCAGAGATACAGAAGTTGATATGGTGTGACGTGGCCTAGTCTGGGGTGTCTGGGGATGTTACTTGAAGACATGTGGGTGTTAGCAAGAGCACCTCGAGTGCACGATGGTGACGAGAAACACCAAGGGAGTGCACACCTTACTTTCCTTGTAAGGGTTTATGGATACTTGGGTTGCATTTGGGAAAGGACAGGGTGAATTGGGAATGTGCCCAAGGAATGGACCTATCTTCCCTTGTCAACATCAACACATTGGAGAGGTTGGATGACATCATCAACACACCCATGGAGAGTCTTGTTGATCGGCACAAGAAAATGCACAAGGAAAGGGGCGCACGCCCAAGGATGGGGACCACAAGTCCAAGATACATGATTTTTGATGTGTGCATAGGTTTTTTTGGGTGCATAGGGTCTGTGAAGGGGTGTGACGATTCGTTTGGGTGTGATGGTTAATGACACACCCAAAGGACATGATGATTTGCGATGGTGATCTTTGGAGTCCATATATGAGCACAAGGGAACACATCTAAGGAAGGAAATATGATCCATATGGATGTCGTTGGCCTCCCACCTATTCCAACTGGCTCATTTTGGAAGTTTTTTCCTAGTTTTTGGGTCCTTGACTTCTGGGGCCATTTTGAGGCCCTAAATGATGCTTTTGGGGCTTGCCACAATTAGATTATAAATAGAGTCAAATTTTGATGGCAACATGTGTAGTCCTCAGATAGACCTTTCCAACGGGATATCGTGCACCTAAAATGGAGATCGTATGCAAAAGTTACGACCTTGAGAATTTGATGTACTAACTTACCCAAACGGGGCCCACATGACTTTTGGCGCTTCATCTCCTAGGGTTAGGTTTTTGGATGTCTAGGGTTTGTTACATTCCTGTTTATTGTAAAAACAAATTTAGAGCCTCATTGTAATTATCTTCTTGTGAATGAGTGCATTTGTCACATCTCTTCTCAGAGATAAGCCACCACCATTCTAGCAAGCTTGTTTTTTGCTGCATTTTACAGTTTCAACTTATTTCCTTATTGAATAGAAACTAGTTTTACTGTATATATGTTATTATGTGTTAAGCATATTTTGATAACAATCTGTATTCATTTTGTTCTGCTCATAAAATTCGGATCGGTGGTATTAGAGTTGTTTGCTCCTTGTCGTTCTTAATGTATGTCCCCAACGAGGTCAGGGTACAAAGAATTGGGTCTCGAGCTTGTTTCTCTTGAGGACAAAATCTCTCACATGCCCAAGCGACCTCTCATGTCGGGAGAAAAAAAAATATGATGGGACATGAGATCCCTTCAAAATGTGTCCCAAGGAATCCCTCACGCAACAGAGGAAGAGATGATGGATAGTTTTGGGCAAGTCCTTCGGCGGATACCAACAAGCGACACATCTTCCTCAAACAGAGGCGTCACTCCCTTCAAGGTACAAATCAAATTCGATATTCCTATATTTGAAGGTGAGATAGACGCAGATGTTGTAGAAAAATGGATGAATCTACTAGAAGGGTATTTCTCTATCCACAACTTCTCGAATAGAGAAAATATTACTTTTGTGCTCCTCAAATCTGTTCCCCATGTCAAATATTGGTGGGAAACTTTCTATGAGCAGAAGGAAACATAGGAACCCTAATTATTTAAATTCACGGTCACCTGGGAGTCCTTCATGGATGTTATTAAGGAACAATACTACCCTGTTGGAAGTTATGACGACCTGTACACAAAATGGACCACACTGCGTTAGGAAAGAGACCAAGCAATGCTCGAGTTCACAAATATTTTCCATATCTTGTGCACCAAGTTGGGTATCAAATATTTTGAGAGACATATGTTGCTCAAGTATCGCGGTGGTCTGCATAGATACATCCAGGATAAAATGGAGTTCCTGGACATCTCATCCTTGGGCGCAGTCTACTGATATGTCATCAAAATTGAGTAGAATCTCAAACAAAAGACACGACAATTTGGGCTTGGGAACCCCTCACAACAAAATCCAAGAAATGGCGGCCCCAACCCGCAGAACAAAGGATAGAGAAAAGATAGACCACCTCAAGACAACCAGTTTAGGCTGCAAGCAAAGAAGGACACCAAAAAGACAAAGAAAGATACCTAGAAGTGGTGGGACTTCCATAAGAGCCCATGGCATAACACTGTTGATTCCTGCTCAAAGAATTTTCTAGTGGTTGAGGTAAAAGCCTCTGAATCAGATGCAGGTTCTGACTCTGAGTCAGAACTAAAATGCAAGAGACGAATCATTGATGTAGAACCCAATGCTACCATTGTTACCACCAATTTCCATCCCAGTGAACCAAATGAGCCAGAGGAAGGCGAGCACCCTTTTCATTCACAGATGTAGGTGAAGGGTACCCCGCTGCACTTCATCGTTGATAGTGGTAGCCAAAATAACCTCATATGCTCACCCTACTAGCAATGCCGCACTCGGATCCCTACACCATCGGATGGCTCTGCCAAGGAAATGACATCCACGTCAGCCAACAATTTCGCCTATTATATGGCATCAAGCACTTCAAAGAAGAGGCATTGTGCGATGTTTCCCCTCTCAAATTTTGTAATGTTCTTTTGGGCCAACCATATTTATGGAAACATCATGATGTATGTGATTCTAGGCCTCAAAGTGTTTTTATTACTTTGAACGAGAAATTGTACAGGATACCCAAGGCAGTCCCATCTTGTGTTATTTCCTTGATCTTTGCCAAGCAATGCAGGAAGGTCATTTCTCAGATGAGAAGTTTGTCTTATTTGTGATTCACTCCCAGAATGAGCGAAATATCACAGCCACATCTAGGGTCTCCGCGAGTGAACTCTCCACACAACAGAAGCAAGTGGATAAGGTCATGGAAGAATACTTGGATATTGTCTCCTCACCTATAGGGGTACCTCTACATTATCAAGTCAAGCACCCCATCGATCTGACCCCCTCCGCACCACTACCCAATGGGCTAGTCTACTTCCACTCTCTGTTATAGAATGAGGGGGTCAAGTGTCAGATCCAATAACTGCTCCACAAGGGGCACACATGTCCCAAATCATCACCTTGCGGGAGCCAAATCATGCTAGTACATAAGAAATATGGAACCCAACTACTCTGCATTGATTACCAGACCCTAAATAAAATCACAATAAGAAACTGGTACCCAATTCCCTGAATTGATGATCTCCTTGATCAGCTCACAGGGGCCAAACACTTCAGTAAGATTGATATGAAGTCTGGCTACCACTAGTTCTCGATAGAACATATAGATGTATGGAGGGCCACCTTCAAGTCAAAGGAAGGTCTTTTTGAATGGTTGGCCATGCCCTTTGGTTTGACAAATGATCCAACCACTTTCATCAGGATGATGGATGATATACTGTGACCATTCACCAATACTTTTGTAGTGGTGTATCCGGATGACATTCTCATTTACAACAAGGCTTGGGCAGAACACTTGCAGCATATTCAACAGGTTCTACACACCCTGCGGTAGCACAAGCTATACGTCAACTTGGAAAAATGCTCCTTTGACATGGACAAGGTCCATTACCTAGGCTACATCGTTTATCAACATGGCGTACATGTGGATCTGACCAATATCCAAGTCATTTGTCACTGGCCAGTGTTGGCATATTTAGACACTTAGGAGTTAGTTAATATCTACTTGGTCTATTGTGTCGTTAGGTAAAAGTGTGTTTTCTAGTGTGTTTCTTTAGTATGCATTAGTATGCATTTGCAGTTAGGAAATCTGACGGTCATGATATGTTCCCGACATAGAGTGATCTGACGGTTCATACTCTCCTCGATCTTCATTGACATTGATCCATGGATTAACACTCGATTGGTCCATGATCTCTATTTAAAGAGCATGGAGGGTCATTTTCCGATGATCAATTGTGAGAAAATCTCTTGTAAAATCTCTCTATAATCTTTTCTTTTCATTAATAAACTGCTCCAAGTGGTCGCGTTGGCTGGGGTCGTGGATGTTTCCCCGTAGGGGTTTTACCACGTGAAAACATCGGTGTGTTGATCTTTGATCTAGTTATGTGAGTGGTTACTGAAGGCGTTCGTCCTCTGTTGGAATACCTGTGTTGTCGAACATTGTATCAGAGCCTGTTTGAAGACCCACTCTTGTTGTAGATCGAGATCGTGAAACCGAGTTGCCTCATCTCCATTTTCTATAATTTTCGTACATTTATGGGCTGAGAGGACTATTCCATTGCATTTGGAGCACTCGTTTCATTTAGGAACACTTTTCATTTCACTCGAAAAGGTTTTTGTTTGCCCAAGATACGACCATTACAGTCCAATCCAGAGGTATAAAGTTTGAATACACATTTTTAAATTTTTTTGTAGAGAAGTATTTTGGTTTTATTTCGGTTTTGTATTTTTTATTTCCAGGTTGCTAATCTTTTAGATCTATGTATGCTCTTTTCCCCGCACCTTGTGCGATCTCAGAAAATCAGAAACATATAGGAAAATGTGCATCTTTTGGGTAAGCTAACCGAGATCTAACCCTTGTTGTTATCAAGAAGCGTTTTTTTGTTCTTGTGTGAAAAGAGTCTTTTTTAAGCACGCTCTCCAAGGCCATCTTCCACAACAACAAAAACAACATCAACACCGTCAATCCTTCTTTTGAACATTACAATATGTTTTTCTAGACCATTTGGTTAAAAGTTTCCTTATGAGGTCGTGAGTTCAATTCTCTCTTTTGTTAGCTTTTTTTTTTTAAAAGTTCATGCTAAAATTGTAAAGTGTATTTCACTTCAAGTATAAAAGTGAATCGCAATAAGTAGCTTTAATATTTTATTTTAGAGTTATTTATTTTGCATGCAGCTTTTCTTTGTAAAAGTGAGCCCCACTTCTCTTTATAAAAGTGGGTCACTTCATAAAGCAACTTACACTATCACGTGGTCCTTTGATTATTGTTTATGACTTTTTTTAAAAGGGCATAACTCCCACATCGGAAGTTCATTTTTAGGGTTGTTTTTTTTAAAACCGCATAACTTTTCGAGCTCTTTCCATTCACATCATAAGTTTCAGTTTTTAAATCAGTATTATCTACATATTTAATATGGCTTCTACAAGTAATCTCTTACTTACCAGCATTAACTGCTTCCAATGGAAATCCCATATGGAGGATTTATTAAGAAGTAAAGGCTTGTACCGGATTACCTTGGGAAAGAAAACAACACCCACTAATGCTGATAAGAAAGTCAAATGGGATAATAGAAATGACGAAGCATGTGGATTAATTGGAATTTCCATCTCTCCTGATTTAAGGTTCCACTTTCAATCAATTGATAAACCCAAAGAAGCTTGGGAAAAGATTGAATCTGTGTTTGGTAAACACAATATTATTTGAGCACAACAATTATAAAATCAAGTACTAACTTTGAGTCCAAGTGATTTTTATTGCATTGAAGACTATCTATCTAAGTTTAAAACACTCAGAACTTTATGTGAAGAATGTAAGATAAAGATAGATGAATATCGTTGCATCTATCTTATTCTTTCTAAGCTAGGTAGTTCATATTTTGTGTTTGTATCTACCTTTTATGCCATACAAGAGGTTGTAGGGGTAGCATATCAAAAACCCAGTCTTGAGAACTTTTGTGATTATTTGATTAGAGAGCAAGATAAGCTAGTACAACTTGGAGTGATCATCATTGCAGGTACCTCCAACAAAGCCTTAGTTGCCCATCAAAAAGATAAACCCAAGAATCCCAAGAAGCAACATCCTCACCACAACAACAAGCAATATAAGGGTCCCAAACCCACTCAAACAACTTTTTCTCCTAATGGAGACAAAGGAGAAAAATATAAAAATAAAAATTCTAACATACATTGCAACTTTTGTGATAAATATGGTCATGATGTGTCCAAATGTTTCAAGAAGATGGCAGCTTTAGAAGTAGCAATGAAGAAGCACAACATTAGTATTGATTCTACTACTTCTTCTTCTTCTCATGGACATGCACTTTCTTCTTATGGTTTCTCCTTCAATATACCTTCTACTTCTACTTCTGATACATGGCTTATTGATTCTAGAGCATCTTATCATATGGCTAAGGATAGAGACATATTTTCTACTCTAAATGAATGTAACACTAAGAAAATATTTGTTGGTGATGATAGATCCCTTAGTGTTGAAGGATATGGAACAGTACAAGTAGAAAATGTCCATTTCAATGATGTATTATGTGTTCCAAGTCTTTCTTGTAACCTTCTATCAGTATATCAAATCACTCATTCAGGTGAAGGTAAAACCGTAGAGTTTTCACCTCACCAAGTTGTAATCAAGGATCTAAAAGATCCTAATCATGTTATTGCAACTGGAATTGTTGATGATATTACTAGGTTGTACAAGTTTGACAACTTTGGGTCATCATCTTTTTCATCATTTTTTATTGCTCATAGCGATGACTTGAGAAAACTTTGGCATGAGCGGTTTGGTCATCTAAACTATCGCTCATTGCAACAACTATGTAATCAACAGATGGTGACTGGTCTTCCTCTTGTTTCATGCAAAGATGGTGTTTGTGCCGGTTGTGTTCTCGACAAAAATCATCGGGACAGTTTTGAAAAACGTGCCTCTTGGCACGCCTTGAGTCCTTTGCATCTTGTTCATAGTGATTTGTGTGGTCCACTTTATTCTCCTTCTTTTTCTAGGTGCAAGTATTTCTTAACTTTCAATTATGAATTTTCTAGACATACTTGAGTTTACTTATTAAAACTTAAGAGCGGAGTTTTTGACAAATTTTTGGCCTACAAGGCCCTTGTAGAAAAGAAATCTAGACATCAAATACAAAGGTTAAGAACAGATAATGGAGGTGAATATGTGAACAATAATTTTACAAATTATTGCACTACACAAGGAATCCAAATGCAACACACTGTTCCATATACACCACAACAAAATGGTGTTGCTGAGAGAAAGAACTGCACATTAAAAGAAATGGCTAATTATATGATCCAATATAAGGGATTAAGTCTAAAGTATTGGGCGGAAGCCATCAACTGTGAAAATTACATATAAATTGCACTCCCACAAAGGCTCTTAAAAATTTTACACCGGAAGAAGCTTGGACTAAAATTAAACCAGATGTAAGTCACTTTCATGTATTTGGCAGTATAGCATGGGCTCACATTCTTGATGAGAAAAGGAAAGCATTGCAACTTAAAAATGAGAAGTGTATATTTGTTGGTTATTCTTAAGATGTCAAAGGTTACAAACTTCTTCAATCACATTGTAATGAAATTATTATTAGAAGAGATGTTAAATTTGATGAAAATCTCTTGGCCTGCAAGGCTAATTCGACATTTTGTGCCTTCTTTGCCCTGCGAGCCATCTTCGACATTTGTGCCTTCTTATGATCTAGTTTTTTCTTCAGATGATGACAGTGAGGATGAAAATCCATCTCTACCTGCTCACCCTCCTCCAAATGAGTCCTATGAACTTGAACCAACACTAGCTCCACCGCTTCCGAGATGGGTCCGTTCAACACAAGAAGCAGCTGGTGATCTTGTCGGTGATCCTTCAGATCAATGCTGGACATGTTCATAGTTCCAGTGAGCCTCTTCTCTTTTGGATCAAGTTTTAGAAACTCATGATCTAGAGACATTTGTAGAAGCTTCAGGTCATCCAGATTGGGTTACAACAATGAAGGAAGAGTATCGTTCTTTAATGGCAAATGATACTTGGGATCTTGCACCTCTTCCAAAAGGAAGAAAACTTGTTAGATTCAAATGGGTCTATAGAACTAAGTATGCGTCAGATGGAAGTGTTGAAAGATACAAGGCTTGGTTAGTTGCCAAAGGATTTTCCCAAGTTGAAGGAATTGACTATAATGAAACCTTTTCCCCTGTAGAAAAAATGAATTCCATCTGCCTTGTTCTTTCCCTTGTTGCCTCACATAAATGGGAGGTCCATCAGATGGATGTTAAATCCACCTTCTTGCATGGATATTTGCAAGAAGAAATCTACATGGAACAACCTCCTGGATATGTCCAGAATGACTCTAGCCTTGTTTGTCACCTCAAGAAATCTCTTTATGGTCTCAAGCAAGCTCCCCGAGATTGGTATGCCAAAATGGACAACTTTCTTATTGCCACTGGATTCTCTAGATGCCATTCTGATCCTAATGTATATACCAAGAAAGTAGGAAGCCATCTCATAATACTTTTCCTTTATGTTGATGACCTTATCCTTACTGGTAGTGACTCAAAACTTTTAAACCGTGTGAAAACTAGCCTTAAGATGAAATTTGAAGTGATAGACTTAGGTTTTTTGCACTATTTCCTTGGCCTCCAAGTTTTGCAAACCAATGAAGGAATTTGTCTTTCCCAGTCTAAGTATGCTTGTGATCTTCTTCCTCTCTTTCACATGGACGATTGTAAACCAACCCCTTCTCCCTTCTAGTCTAGAGTCAAGCTTACTGCCACCTGTACTTCTCCGGAAGTTGATGCCACCCTATACCGTTAGTTAGTTGGTAGCCTCTTATACTTGACTCATACACGTCCTGATATTTTCTTTGATGTTGGTCTTGTTGCTCGGTATATGAAAATGCCCCATGAAATCCATTGGAAAGCAGCTAAAAGGATACTTCGCTATGTTTGTGGTACAGTTCAGTTCAGTTCATGATACATTACAATTTAGGGGGGACTCCTTTATTGGTTGGTTTCACTGATTCGAATTGGGCCGATGACCCTGATGATCAGAAGTCTATTGCAGGTTATGTTTTCAGCCTTGGTTCAGGACCCGTCACTTGGGCCTATAAGAAACAACATGCTATTGCACTTTCTTCAGCAGAAGCAGAGTAGTGAGCAGTGGTAAATGCAAGTGAGGAAGCCCTGTGGCTTCGACAGATCCTTTCAGAGTTTGGATTCTAGCACCATAATTCGACCAGCCTTTGGTGTGACAATCAGAGTGCCATCAAGCTCGCCAAATACCCAGTTCAACATCAGCTTAGAAAACACATCGAGCTACAAATGCACTTCATCAAAAAGCTCATTCATGATCAAGTTATTAAAGTGCTATGTTGCCCTACAGAAGATCAAGTTGCAGACATTTTCACAAAGTCTCTTACAGAAGCGAAGTTTTCCAAACTTCGATCTATGTTAGGAGTTCAGGAAGTTGTCATTAAGGGGGGATAGGCTCTAATGCCTCCTTCCTTCTCCTATTGTGTCACTATTGTAAATCCTTCAATCCTATCCCAAGTTGTTCTTAAGTGGGGATGTTAAGATATTTAGACACTTAAGAGTTAGTTAAGATCTACTTGGTCTACTGTGTCGTTAGGTAAAAGTGTGTTTTCTAGTGTGTTTCTTTAGTATGCATTAGTATGCATTTGTAGTTAGGAAATCCAATGGTCACGATATGTTCCTGACATAGAGTGATCTGACAGTTCATACTCTCCTCTATCTTAACGACCATTGATACGTGGCTTAACAACCGATTATTCCATGATCTCCATTTAAAGAGAATGGAGGGTCATTTGTTGATGATCGATAGTGAGAAACTATCTTGTAAAATCTCTCTGCAATCTTTTCTTTTCATTAATAAACTGCTCCAAGTGGTCGCGTTGGTTAGGGCCGTGGATGTTTCCTTGTAGGGTTTTACCACGTGAAAAGATCGGTGTGTTGATCTTTGATTTGGTTATGTGAGTGGTTACTGAAGGTGTTCATCCTATGTTGGAATACCCGTGTTTTCGAACATCCAGTCCCAACCACACTCACTGAGCTTCGAATCTTCTTGGGCCTTTCCAATTTCTACCGCAGGTTCATGTTGGGATTCTCCCATATTGCATGGGCCCTCATCCAAGCAACTAGGGGTGGTGGTAAGGTGAAAATTGTGTGGGATTAGTCCCAACAACAAGTGTTCGATGATTTGAAGCAAATTTTGTGCTCATCCCCAGTACTTTCACTATTGGACCTGCAACAACCCTTTGATATCGAGACAGATGCTTCAAACTATGTTGTGGTCATTTTTCTCACTCAGCATGGCCACCTCATGGCCTATCATAGTGAGAAACTATCAGATGTTGTGTGTAAGTACCCTACTTATGAAAAATAAATGTACTCCATTGTACAAGTCTTTCGCCAGTGGATATGTTACATTCTTGGGAAGGAGATAGTCATCCACACCGATCATGAGCCATTGCACTTCATGCAAACACAAGGTAAATTATAGAATCACCGCCATCATAAGTGGTCCACATACTTGCATAAATTACAACTCAACATCAAGTATAAAACATGAAGTACCAACCATGTCGATGATTGCCTCGGTATAACACCAGTCATGGCACTCAACACGATGCTAGAATATTGTGACCATGAGACCTCTGGATGGCCCCAGACTTCACCACCACCTACCAAATGTTGGGCGCAAATGCAATTGTCGCTAATTTCCATCTTCAGGATGGGATGTTGTGTTGTTTGGTCCATATCTACATTCCATCAAGCGAGCAAGTGAATATGATCTGGGAAGCCCACTATAGTCGGGTGGCAGGACACTTCGGCATCGAAAAGACAATGGCAATGTTGCAGAAACATTTCTACTAGTTGAACCTTCGACAAGAGGTTAGCAAGTATATCAAGTTCTACACTGCCTACATTATTTCCAAACCAACCACTAAGAAATAGATCTTGTACACCCCTTTGCCTACTCCCGACAAGCCATGGGAATCCATCTTAGTGGACTACATGTCGGGCCTCCCTTCCACTAAGCGGGGAAATCACTATGTTTTTGTGGTTCTTGATCACTTTGCTAAGATGGCAATTTTGGTCTCCTGCAAGAAGAGCATCACAGCAAAGGCCACCGCCAAGCTCTTCTTTGAACGAGTCTGGGTACATTTTGGAATCCCAAAAACCATTGTCTCAGTAGGGACAGTCGGTTTCTCAGCACATTTTGGTTGAGCCTCTAGTCACTATTGGACACCAAGCTCACCAAATCCATGACCTTCCACCCCTAGACAGATAACCAAAACCGAGGTCGTAAATTGAATGATCTTGCATATCCTATGCATGTATAATTACAAGAACCCTCACACATGCGATGAGAGTCTTCCCTATGTCCATCATATCTACAACCGATCCCTGCATAGCTAAACCGACCACAACCCCTTTCAGCCGGGGTTGGGATTCCAACCATTGGGTCCCATAGATGTTGCACTACCCCTTGCAATCACCTCAGTCGACTCATCTCTTGATCCAACTGAAGATGACAAAGCCACTCGGTTCATTGAGCGGATCCATCACATCCGTCAATAGGTTTAGGATATCCTACAGAAGTCCAATGACAAGTACAAGCAGCGCCATGATCAACAGCGGGTTCCACATAAGTTTCAGATGGGTGACAAAGTTTGGTTGCACTTGCAGAAAGAATGCCTTACAAGACCCCATCAGAAGCTTCTCCCACTCCATTATGGTTCATACACAATCACCAAGGTTGTGGTTGATAACGCTTTTGAGCTCAACATTCCTCCTTTCTTTGGCCTGCACCCAGTGTTCAACATGGATCTCCTTCGACCTTATTTCCCACCATTATTGGACACCTCAAAGATAACAGGACAGCTAAAGCCAACATAGCTCAACCTTGACTGCATACAACAAGAATCTAGTGATTAGTTTGTGGAAAAATAGGTCAAGTGAACTCACCAACAAAGGATCTAACTTTATCAAGTTGTCAAAGTAAGGAAGCTCCTGCACCAACGCAAGTGGCTCACTCGGGGCCAAATTCAACAGAAATTTTCTCATCTGATGGGGGAACTCAACGCAATGGATACCATTTATTCTTGGGGGGGGAGGATTCATCCATATGGATTTCAGTGGCCTCCCACCTATTCCAAATATCTCATTTTGGCAATTTTCCAATTGGACAGTTTTTCCTAGTTTTCGGGTCCCTGACTCTCGGGGCCGTTTTGAGGCCAGAAACAACATTTTTAGGGCTCGCCATAGTCTAATTGTAGACGAAGTTATATTTTGATGGAAACCTGTGTATTCCTCATATATACCTTTCCAATAGGCTATCATGCACTGAAAAAGGATATCGTATGTAAAAGTTACGACCCCGAGAAGTTGATGTACTAACTTACCCAAACGGGGCCCACATGACTTTTGGCACTTCATCTCCTGGGGTTAGGTTTTTGGATGTCTAGGGTTTTTGAAATTCTTGTTTATTGTAAAAATTTCTTCAGAGCCTCATTGTAATCATTTTCTTGTGAATGAGCGCAACCATCACATGTATTCTTAGAGATAAGCCACCACCATTCTAGCAAGCTTGTTTTCCGCTGTATTTTATAGTTTCAGCTTATTTCCTTATTGAATAAAAACTAGTTTTACTGTATATTTGTTATTCTATGTTAAGCATATTTTAATAATAATATGTATTCATTTCATTCTGCTCATAAAATCTGAATCAAAAGAGGAAAAAAGAGAAAGAAGGAATAAAGAGAAAGTATGAGGAAAAGTTTTGATGAAGGAAGAACTAAGGTAGAGTTGTGAAGATGGAATCCAAGCCAAGGGTGGGATGCACTAGGAGAGTTTGGGGAAGTTTGAAAAATAGGTATGAGTGAGGAATGTGTGAGGCAGAACCAAATTCTGTGTTAACTTAGTGAAATATGCAATAGAGAAGGGAAAATATGTCTACGGTTGGGAGCACATCTGGGGTGCATCACAAGAGGTTACGAAGGTGGTTACAACATAGAGTCTTGGCGTGACGAATTATGTATGAGTGCCATAGTGAGGTGAGGCATGTCGTGTGACTCTTCCCAAGTTGTAAACCGATCCGATAGTGCTCATATTGTAATTTTTCTTCAATAACAAGACTTAGTCTTGTGTTAGGCATGGTTTGTGTCCCCCACACTATTTGTATGTATGTCTCTTATTTGTTTCACAACTGTTCTCTTGGTTTCTCATGTTCTTGGATGTATGCTTAAATGACTAAGTTCTAAGTTGTTAACAACATCGTTTAAGTATACAAGTGGGTTACACATAATTGTAGTGTGACTCCCCCGTAGCCTAGAATGAAGTATCATGGTATGCTCTAGGTGAAGAGGTGTAGTTTGGATGAAGTATTCTTGGTGCTTCCAAGAAGCCAAGTAAGAACCATTGTGGTGCCACATTCCCTTAGGAGGTGAAAAATCACAAGATATGAACATATGTCTTTTGGGGTCATGACAGGTCGTATCATAGAAGATTTGTCTCTTCACCACTATTGCAGTCAGAACGATGGTGTTGAGGTGCACTGCAGTTGGTTTCACAGTTTGTTGCGAACATAGTTTAGTGTGAACACTCGAAAACTTGGTGAACAGTTTGGTGGAACAAGCTAGTTCATCACAAGGACTTTGCATGACATTTACGACAAAGGTTCCAATTGACAAGTGTGATGGAAGGTTGATCTGGGTGCACCCCTTGTACAAGACAAGAGCAGAGTTCATGGTAAAATGAAGTACTTGGGAAAGGGTGGGTGACCACAAGACTCATTGCATATTTCATCTCAAGACTTGTCACATATTTGATTGCAAAGGTTGGTTGGGCGTAGACATTGGTGAATGGTTCGGTAAGGTGGGTTGTTCCATTGCAGGTGGTTTGAGCACAGTCTTTTGTGCATACATATACCAGGAATGAAGTTCTTGAGGGTGAACCAAGCACTGAATGTGTAGATGAATGTAGGACTCATCTCAAACTTAGAACAATGTAGAGGAGTTATGTAGAAATATTGGGAAGGCCAAGTGACTTGGATCATGCCACAAAGATATAGAGTAGTGGGATAATTCCACATGACAAGTGGAGGGGATGCTTGGATAGAACCAAAATCGCTCACCAATCTAAGATTGAAATGGATGGTGCAAGGGATGAAGCTTGGAAGGTCAAGAGAGATAGTAAGCTCAACGATTCAAGAAACTCCTGAATATTTGGAGAGGATAAATGAATTTGACACATAGATAGGGTCCAAGATCAACAAATTGAAGGCATGGGAAAGGGGGATTGAGAATTTGGCGTTGAATGCATTGGGATCAATCAGGGAGGAGAGCATCCAATGTGAAGGAAATGCAACAGTGAAGGATCAACCAAGGCTACTAAAGAATAAAGACAAGTTGGTTGAGTGTTACCTGTGTTTGCACAATCATTTTGCGAGGAAACGTCTATTGCGAGGTGTTATAGAAAGATTTGCAACACCCTATGCAAATTTTCTCAGAAGGCCTTGTTCCATTTTCCTATGCAAAGTTGAAGTCCCTTTTTGCAAATCCCAGAGATAAAAACATTATTTTTCCACATATACACACCCTATCTATTATACAACATGTGTATACGTAGGTTGCACAACTACAACCTGCGTACATCAGTTTTTGTGCCAAGAATTAAAAAATGGTGTCGGGTTTCCATGTCATGTCACGAGATCCATGATCCTTGACCTTCCATCTACAAGAAACGTTCTGACTCTGCCCTTCAGTTCCATTTCAAGGCTATAAATGGGAAAAATCCGATCTATGGAAAAGGAGAGAAGAATTCAACTTTGAGAGAAAAGTTAATCTGCAGAAATTATTCACTTCATATTGAGTCTGCATCCCTTTATCCTTTTAAGTCTGAACACATTGTTCAGCCCCCAATATCTTCCCTACATGATTGAGGACCCCATTTTCTCTCTTATATGAGATTTCCTTTGGTGGAGGCCCAACTGGAAGGGACTTAGTTTCTCGGTTCTGAACCATGCTGACACAAAAGTTTGTAATTCATTCACTTCTATTGATTACATGTTAATAGAAATACTCTTTTCTCGTCCAATTAATATCTTGAAAATATTTGAATTTTTATTCCATGGGTATATTTGTTATGAATGTTGATGGATTATGCTATTGAATGTGCTAACATTATATATTATCACCATATGCTTTTGTTTCTTGGTTGTTGAGGACAAGTTGCAGGTGTATTGCTTTGATTCAAGTGCTTAACGATGGACTTCATCGAACGTCTGGACGAGGCATGTCGTTTATCTTGTCTTGCTAGCACATTTGTTTATATAACATATATGACATTAGAGTTGATTTATGCAATCATTTCCGTTTGTTGTGGTTTATCCCTAGCCATAGAGAGATTTTCCTCGTAACAGTTTTGGCGACCATACTGGGGATAGAATATTCTTTTAAGGGTTTGGATTGTTTTTCTCCTTTGATTGCTCTCATTTATATTGAGTTTCTTGTTGTATGACTACTTGACAGCCTATGTTCATTCTGAGTCTGAGTTTCTTATCCTTCTCCTTAACTTGGTTGTGCTTTAACACATATACACGGGTTTTTACCTAGCAGTCGCGTACATACGCATGTTATCCTTTTGCAAGAGGCGTATATATGTGATTTTCTCCTGAACAGTCGCGTACATCATCCTTTGTTGCTTGGTTGTTGGGTAAATTTTGATGGTTGTTAGTCTTCTTGGGTCTCTGTTATGACTGTTAAGTGTCTGTGGAATGATAGGAAAAATTTCTTTGGTTGAATTTATGGGTGGTGCCTTTCTCATCATCATTTTCATTTGATTTTCCTTTCATCCTGGGCTAGGTGTTTTCTTCTTGATATCCTACTTGGTTTGTCTCTGTTTACATACAATAGAGTTTTTATATCAAGTTGTTGTTCAATCCTTGAATTTTCATTCTTTTATATTGAAAATAAAAAAATATTAGGAATTTTTCATTGTTGGCCTTTGATCTTTTGAGTCCTTATCATTGATCTTAGTACATGTAAAGAAAGATTGCATCTTATTTGGAATTGCGGAATTAAATTGAAAATTGCATTTTGAAAAGCATATCATTTATTGGGAATTGAAGTTAGGACTTTGCATTGTATTCATATTCATTTATTTTTCTTGCTGAGTCATAACATCACTAGTTTCACAACCACACCTTTTTTTTTGAGTAAGCAAGGCCACTAAAAGTAACATTGATAATTTAAAATTGATTAGTAACGATTTTATTTTCTAGGGTGCACAAACAAGCTTAGGATTTAGAGCCTTGGAATAGGATTTTGTGAGTAAACTTCTCCAAGGCTATTAAATCAACATATGTGTCTCACTAAGGGAGTGATGAAATCCATTGTATAATTGGTGACGTCAGGAGGCTCCTGGGGATCTTGATAGTACCTTTACCTCTGTGAGAGGCGATGGTTTCTAGGTTTCGGGCTTTGTTACCTTGCCCATATGGTGGACCTGACTTACAAATGTTCACCTGCGCATCGATTATATCGTGGTTTCTTAGTTTCTTGACATAGGTACCACATAGGTTACTTGCAGGGGTTATTCTGCAGGTACCATGGGTCAGATAAGGATCAGGTAGCACACAACCTTTATGGAATATTACCTTTCTAGGGGGATCTGACCGACTGGTTCTTAAGCCCATGAGGGCCCTTATAAATGATTCTGATACCTCTGATCTTTACCAGGGAGTCTCAGGCCCCTCTTGGGCAAGGCATACCTACTTTAGGGAGGGAGGCCCCCTTTTAGCCACTTTTTCCTATTTGAGTGCATATTGGCCTTTTGTTTATTTAATTTTGGTGTGCTATTTGATTATTAGTTGACGTTAGGATTTTATATTGTGCCGTGAGTTTTCATTATCATCGATAGTGGAGTCCCTTTGGCTCCCTCATTTAACGCTACCTCCCTCATGACATTCGCTCATTTCACGGGGACAAATCTTTTCGTGTTTCATAATGGTATGAAAAATTATGATACTCAGTCAATGCCTTGGGTCTCAAATAATTTTTCTCATGGTATGCCAGACATGTCTTCACACTTGCCATCCTCTGTTTCATCTCCTTATGTGAATCCTAGTTGTGGGTCTGGGGGCATGATGCCTCCTTCTTCTCCCTTTTTGTTTGGTGGGAGTCATATCCCTCAAACAACTCTCATGGTAGGAGGTTGGAATCTTCCTTCCTACGGATCCACTTTTCTAGGAGAAATTGCTCAAATGGGCAGTCATTCTACTTATTACACTCTGTCCACCTATCATTCTTCCACTATGCCGGTTCCTACGAATGATTTTCCCATGGAGGACCTCTATGTGTCCTCTGGTGTTCCATTTGGAGTGATTTATTCTTATAGTATGGGAAACTCCCTTCACGAAGTTCCTTCATCTGGGGGAAACATATATCCTCACATGAGTAAATAGTGTCATCTCACTTTCTCTTCTCAAGTGGCTTCCTCAGTGTCGATGCCCTTACACCCCTTTATGAATCAGTATGGAGGAGGATACTATATTTCCAGACATGGCCATGGTGTATACCAGAACCCTTCTTGGCCTACAATTTCTCAAAACCAGTCTTTCCTGAAACCTTGGTCTCAAATGCCACAATCAACCATCGCAACCTGTCCAATCACTGCAATTCATACTGGCATTATATCACCAACCTTTTCTAGTCATGTTGGAGATTGTTCGACAACCTCTGTTAGTCATGTTGAAGACCAACAACCAGTTGCTACAAGTCATGCTGGGCGTACAAATTTATTCATTGCTAGTCACACTATACATACATCACCAACCTCTTCTTGTAATGTTGGGGATTCATCATAAACCTCTACAAGTCATGATGAAGGTTCATCACCAACCTCTGCAAGTCATATTGGAGATTTACTACTAGCCTCTACAAGTCATACTGGGAGCATGTCACCAACCACTGCAAGTCATGCTAGGGGAATTCATACGATTGAGAAGCCTAGATGTGTAAGATGTAAGCCCAAGTTCCTTTGCAGGATTTGTGAAGGATATCACCTTACTCATTTGTGCCTAGCTACTGATGTGGTACCAGAAGCGTGGTCCTTTCCCAGGGGCCCTTCAGGTTCTGAGTTGTATTTGGTTTCCCAACATTCTAGTCCTTCTTTGGTTGATACAACGGTCATGTTGATGCAATATTCAATTGACACTCCTTTTCCTTTAGGGGGTGATGCATCTCTTGACCTTGTTTTCTCATATCATGTTCAACCGATGGTCATTTTGATGCAATCTTCGGCTGACACCACTCCTATTTTGGGGGTGATGCATCTCTTGACCTTGTTGTTTCGCATCATATTCAACCAATGGTTGAAGAAGTGGTCGTGCCGATGAAATCTTCGATCGATCCCACTCTTCTCTTAGAGAGTGACAAGCCTAAGGAAGTGACATTTCCGATACAATATTTAGTCAATCCCACTCTTCTTTTAGGAGGTGATGCATCCTTCGACCATGTCCTTAGCATTTCTAGTACTATACCTTTTGAACAAGGGTGAGTTTTACTCTCCCTGAGTACTCTCCCTCCAAGTCTTGGAGAGGTTTCCTTTGACTGGGATGGTCTTGTGTAGTATCCAATTCCTTCTCCTATGCCCTTTCAAATAAGAAGCGTTCTATGATATATCGTTGAGAAGGTAACCTCTAATAGAACTTTATCCTCCTCGACTTGGAATTCTTTGGGTTTTCTCAAGCTTGTGTTAGTTATTCATAAGTTGTTGACCTTTCACATAAATCCTTTACGGGAGCCTTGGCCTCCCCCATGACATGTCGCTTAGAAACCACCAACGAGTCTGATTTAAGATATTTTCTGACTCTCTCAAAAAGAGAAAATATTGTTGAGTGAAATTGTCTCTTTCACACTCATAAATTGGATTTGAAAAGACGTCTATTTTGTGCAAGTTTATCCCCTTTTCAAACCAATTAGACTAAGATTATGAAAAAGGACATTTTTTGGCATTAAGTTGTAATTGCATCTCATTCTCTTGCTTGCAGTATTGAGCCTATTGTTGGTTCTCTCTTTTATGTTATAAGCCTTTCACCTCAACAATTTGCATCATCATCCAAGCAGAGCCTTGTTTATATCCTTTGCAAATTGACACCCTATACCCAAGAGGAAACATTCCTCCAAGTATACTTCTCCCGCATGCACCCCTTTGCATTGAGCATAGGTATATTCCACTGCTGGAACTAGATTTCTTACTTGCGACACTTGTTTCCTCTTTTGTATCATAGCATTCATTTGACTATGAAAAAAAAAAGACGACGGGCGAGAACATAATATTATCTTGTATTGGCAGCAGTCATGTCACCTTTGAACAAAGCACAAATTTTTTGAGTCCACTTGTCATCAAAATTTTGGGTTTAGTATGACCTTAGAAAGCTGAGCTCGTTATAGAGAGTTTACTCCCCCAACTGGTTACTCTTCTAGTCCCTATGGAGAGTTTTATTAATGCCTCCTTCATCTCAAAGTTTCATCATTGATTCTATGCTACGAGAGTCTTCCATGTATCTCATTCTCTTGTTCAAAGGATGTCTATCAACCTGTGTCGGCCATTCCTCAGAACTCTTGACTTTTCATGTCAGACATACCCTCAGTGTGTCTCATAATTACATGAAGTCGTATTCCTATTGTGCACCTTGGTCCTACTTTCCTCATTGGTAGGTAACCTTGAACCCAACAATCGACATTTCATCATTGGTCGTTGACTGGGTGGTTTCCCTTGTGTTCGATGGTAAGAAATCTATTCACACATTGGGATCTGTGCAGTTTGTTGGATTCCATTAGCCTTATTGTGGTTTCCTCACCTTTGAAAACATTTTATCTTATTGGTTGCTATTCATAGGGTCTTTTTCGTGTATCGCTTGCATCTAGAACACATGAAAGACGCACAGGGCATTGGTTTGTGAACATGTTCTTCATCCGATTTCCTCCAAATAATCAAGCTCATGCTTTTTGCCTCGTGTTGAATGATGAGAGATGCATCAATGATCTCCTTTCAGTGGGTCTCCTTCCATCAACATCATCTCATCTATTCTGAAGACGAGACCTAGAGTCCAGTGAGTACCTAGAGGCTTGCTATCATTAGTGGCAGGTTCTCTTGCCATCAACAGTTGGGAATACATCAATGTCTCCTGATCGATGGATTCTTCAAGGTTTCAACCTTGAAACCTTTATTCACACTTGTAACAATGTACTTGGTGCCTCGATACCTAATTTCATTATTGGTAGGTTGTCTCATGTTTGTTAACGGTATACCTTAATGACCAGTAATCAAACGAAGTCTCATTGTGTTCGACCTCAACTCCTTTATTCACACGATGTAGAATTGCACCTTTGGAAGATTGTGTAGAAGACTTGAAGACATCAGTTCATAGTTGTAGATTTCATGAGTTGTTTCTATCTTTCATTGGACCAATACCTATGTGACTTCAGTGATCATGGGAGATCAGATTGTACTCCATTGTATACAGATATCTTTAGATTGACTCTGAGATTGGTTTTACTGGGCCTTGTTCATGACTATGATAGCATTTGGAATGTATCCACCTTTATATTTCCTATTCATGGCCATGAACAATTGTTTGGTATATTTTCACATGAATCTGCAGTGTAATTCAAATTGGCAGTCATGTGCGCAAAGTCAGTGCAGATTGTAATGAGTAACTAGTTCATCCAGCTGGGTCCCCATTACTCCACTTCTGGGTATTATAATGTATTACGACCATCACAGATACTCCTCTAACCTCAGACATTATGGGGCATCTGTTATAGCAAGATTTGCCTCACCCTATGCAATTTTTCTCAGAAGGCCTTGTTCCATTTCCCTAAGCAGACTCGAAGTCCATTTTTGAAAATCCCAGAGATAAAAACATTATTTTTCTACTTATACACAACCTATCTATTATACATCATGCATATACATAGGTTGCACCACTATAGCCCGCGTACATCAAGTTTTGTGCCCAAAATTAAAAAATGGTTTCAGGTTTCCATGTCACGCCATGATATCCATGATCCTTGACCTTCCATAAATGTTTTGACTTGACCCTTCAGTTCCACTTGAAGGCTATAAATGGGCCAAATCCGAGCTATGGAAAAGGAGAGAAGAATTCAACTTTGAGAGAAAAGTTACCCTGGAGATATTATTCACTTCATATTGAGTCTGGATCCCTTTATCCTTTTAAGTCTGAACACATTTTTCAGCCCCCAAGCTCTTCCCTACACGATTGAGGACCTCATTGTCTCTCTTATATGAGATTTCCTTTGGTGGAGGATTGAAGTGGTGGAGGCCCAGCTGGAAGGGACTTGGTTTCTCGGTTCGGAATCGTGCCGACACAGAAGTTTGTAATTCATTCACTTTTGTTGATTACATTTTAATAGAAATACCATTTTCTCGTCTAATTAATATCTTGAAAATACTTGAATTGTTATTCCATGGGTGTATTTGTTATGAATTTTAATGGATTATGCTATTGAATGTGCTAACATTATATATTATCACCATATGCTTGTGTTTCTTGGTTGTTGAGGACAAGTTGCAGGTGTATTTCTTTGATTCAAGTGCTCAACAATGCACTTCATTGAATGTTTGGACGAGGTAGGTCCTTTATCTTGTCTTGCTAGAATATTTGTTTATATAGCATATCTGAGATTAGAGTTGATTTTTGCAGTCATTTTCGTCTGTTCTGGTTTACCCCTAGCCATAGAGATATTTTTCTCATAACATGAGGAAATTTGGCTCTATTGGTTGAGAAAGAGGAGACTCGAAACACACAAACAAGGAAATATCCCAAACCCTTGACAAAGATGGTTCATGTGCAGAAGTCGATGGAAGAAATGAATGAAGTCATGGAAACATTGGTGGAATGCATGTAGGAGTTCATTAAAAGAGGCCAAGGACAATTTTTGCAAAGTTAATAAGTTGAAGGACTTTGTTTTATGAACACAATAGTAAGTAGTTTGAAGATAGAAGCTTTGGTTGACACTAGTGCAACCCACATTTTTGTGAGAAAACAAGCTGCAAAATCACTTCACCGCAAACCTGAGAACTGCACTTGAATTTTTAAAGTGTTGAAGTCAGCAATGATCTCAGTGACATGGATTGTTCATTTAACACCATTGAGAGTGGGGGAATGGTTTGGAAACATGGATCTATTGGTATCTCCATTGGAATATCATGCAATGATTTTGGTTTTGGACTTCCTCAGAATTGCCAAAGCAGCTCCACTCATTCACGAAAGTCACTTAGTGTTCTTGGACAAGGCCAGAAAACCAAGCATGCCCTTGAAGATGAAGAGGAAGCTCGGAAGGACACATAGGATATTTGTGATCAGGTTGATAGAAGGAGTTAGTGGAAGCAAAAACAAGCCTTGCAACATAACATAACAACAATAATTCATCCACACCACAACCTCTTTGAGTATGCTAGGGAAAGAAGAAAAATAGTTGAAAACAACAAATACTTTGATGAAGAAAACCATGGGGAAGGTTGGTCGATTGAGGAACCCACAAAATCACGAACGTGAGTGTAGGATGCAGTTGGAATCTTCACTTGCCATGGATAAAGGGGGACATCACCAAGTGAATTGTTATTAGTTGTAGGTCATGGACGTTGTGGAGGATCAAGCAGTAAACTTACCCACCACAGAAAATTCAAGAGTTGAGTCAAGACAATGCATGGAAGAAATTACTCAACCAGATTTGGAGATGGATTTGAAAGAGGTAGGAGTGGAAGATAGACACCCTACAATGACTGTGAAATTTTGTACGAAGGCCATGGCCATATATGACTTCCAACTTACTGTAGAACAACTTGAGGAGTTGGGATGTACAGTGGAGGAGGTTTTATTGGTCTTGCAATACTTGTGCATGGAACACAAGTTAGAAACAATGTACATCAATAGCCTTGGTGGAAAATATTGGGTACACTCTACCTACTAAACGAAGAAGATGGAGATGTACTTCCGGGAGCAAGCAACATGAATGATGATTCCTAGAGGAGGTGTCACAGAAAGACTCAAGAAAGGAAGTTGTGAAATGATGGATGGGTTGTGGAGGTGACTTGCCAGGATGTGAAAAGGGCAAATACCTTGTCTAGAAACAATAAGACAATAAGTTCGACTAAGTGAGGAAAACATATTGAGGTTGTAGTGGGTGACTCAACAAGAACAAGAAGAGTTAGACATAATGATGATGAGGTAGACAAAAAAGGTTTTGTTGGATGTGGAGATGTGCATTCTCTAGAAATGAATGAGATAGTTGAATTGATCACCCAACTAGTTCAAAACTTGATAGGATCCAATATACATGACACACAGACAACAGAGTCAAAGTATTGAAGCCATCATGGGTCAGGAGCATCCATCACTTGGACACACTTTGAGGATCTTCTGGAGGGGAGGACTCTTTGACAACATTTGTAGGGATAGTAATTGTTGGGTGGTGACAAGAACCGGAGATGGGGAATGTTGTAACAAAGATTATCAATGGGGACGCCATGAGTACAATGACTTCAATACTTTTTATGTGCAGACCATTTTTAGTGACAATAGGATCTTTGCATATTTTTTCTTGTTTTACAATGAAGGGATCTATCGGGCATCGACATTTCAATGCCGTTCGAAGAATAATAGCTCCTCATACAGCTCAGTTGCTACAGGCCTCAGGAAGAATATCTAGAGATAAATTCTGTTCAGAGCATCAGAGAGAGTTTCATCTCCATGTTGGCTCAGCACATTCAGGTTATAGATCAGCTAGCTGCATTTGGATACCCTATGTTACTGAAGGATCCAGGGAAGTTTTGTCAGTAATTGGTTTGAAGAATGGGAATTTTCATTGGACCGGTCTTCATAATATGGCTGTGCAAGAGTTATATGAAACCCCTGGACTTCGTAGAGATGCCAACGACGATGAAATAAAGAACCCTTCTAACAAGGTTGGACCTGTGGGTTTACAGGAATGGACATTCACAGATCTTCATACAACTGATTCAAACGATGGGGTTGCACTAAACATCTGTCCTTCATTGCACCTGTACGTTGTGATACATATGAGGGAAGCGACTATCCACCTGGAGCAAATTTAGAAACGTGTCCAGCTTGCAAAGGTGTTGGAATAGCTACTATTCCCCCATTTACATCAACATGTTTCAGATGTAAAGGAGCAGGTCATGTTGTCAAGGGATCGTGTCATACTTGCGAAGGTTCTGGAACTATTAGAGGACTTAAAGAGATTGATGTTAATGTCCCAGAAGGGATTGGACCATGGGATGTAATCAAGTGCCAGAGGGTGGTGTTAGTGGAAGTCGAGGGTTTTGTCCAGAGTGTATTTAGTCGGGAGAAAGGCTATGATGAAATCAACAGGGGACATGCCATCTACATTGCAAACCAGGCTAGATTTGAATTTTGCAAGCGATTACTCCAGGAAAAAAGTGCAGAAGAGGGCTCTCAAGTATGCGAGGAGTACTATGGATCGCACCTATAGGATGATTGATCAGAATTATGTTGAGTTTATGAAACATTTTTCATGGCAACAGAAACAACACTAGGATCTTCTGTCGAATCTTGGAAGGGATATAGAGAGACTACGAGCCTGTCAACTGCACCCAGCTCTTCAGACAGAAACTCACAAGTGCCTATTAGACTTAACCAGGGAAGATAGCTTGTGCAAGGTGCAGGAGATAGACACATTTTCCCATGGTAGTTCCAAAAAACGTATCACAGTTCAAGGGTATGTATACCGAACTAAAGTGCAGTATAGAAGATTTTTCTCACGCCCGATCTCTAGTGCATGTTCGCCATGTTGAAGATATGATAAGACAGCAGGTATAACAAAATCTCTAAGTAAAGATGTAAATACAGTAAGGAAGCTTGTAGATGACTGTGTGGGGGGCAATTTAACGATCGAGTCGTTTTGGATTTCCCGTTTGGTTTTCTCTTTGCTGGATATGACACCACTGAAGGGGTCAGAAGCAGAACACACAGTAAAAGAACAACCAGAAATTGTATTGCTTGATTATCAACGCGATTACATTTGCGTTATTTATAGAGGCTTTAGAAGACTCTAGACAATCTGGAGAGTTCTCTCAGCAGAAATATCTGGAACCGTGCTGTCACCGTCGGTGGAACTCTCTAGAAATTTGGTGGTTGAGTAGAATGCTCTGCTTTAATGGCAGTAGAAATTACGTATTCCAACAACCACGTCAATAGCAATAACTACGACTGTCAAATACCTCATGGAAACACCCAGGGCTCTGCATGAATTGAGGGAAGAAAGTGAAGAGATCCTCCGCAGGAAGAGAAGAAATGTAAGAACCTGCCAAGAATCAGCGGGACAGCCGCATTCCAGAAGGAGTGGTTCGATATCATATTCCTGACAAGAATAATTTCGCTCAGAGGCATTACCTTGCACTGAATGAATACGAAAAGGCATTGGGAGCAGCTTTGGGAGGTAAAACCTGTGATCGTTTTGGAAGGAAAATGAGCATGCTCATTGCAGATGTTGTTTTCCTTTTGGGTTCCTTGCTTATGGCAGCAGCTCCATCTCCATCAGTTTTAATTGGCGGCAGGGTGATGGTCAGTCTTGGCATTGGTATTGCTTAAATAGCAGCCCCCTTGTATATTGCAGAAACTTCACCATCTCATATTCGAGGAGCACTTGTTAGCGTAAATACTCTCATGGTCACCACTGGCTAGTTTGTCTCCTATCTTGTAAATTATGGATTCACGCAGGTTCGGAACATGGCGCTGGATGTTAGGAATGGCTGGTGTACCTGCAGTCTTTCAAATAGTCATATTCACGTGTTTGCCAGAATCTCCCCGATGGCTTATTAGAAAGGGAAATGTTGAAGATTCTACGCCTACTTTTAAAAGAATTTATCCTCCAGGAGACTTGAAAACTGAATTAGAGCAGATTATGGATGCAGCAGAGACCGAATCTGGTCCTGATGGAATTTCAAAGGATATAAGCATTGGTGATATATTAGGTTCAAAAGAGATGAGGCTAGCACTAATAACAGGTGTTGGAATGCAGTCCATCTATCATGGAGCTGGCAGGATTTGCCTCTCATAGGATAGCATTATTGCTATCATTAGTTGTTGCTGGTGTGAATGTATTGGGCACAGTTGCTGGCATCCTACTGATAGATCGATCAGGAAGAAGAAGGCTTGCACTATCCAGCTTGATTGGTGTAACAGGAGCCTTACTTTTGTTATCACTGGGGTTCTACATGACCACTACTGACTCGCCCGATGTCCTGAGACCAGAGAATACTTTCAGAGGCGAACTTGTATGCTCAGCCATGCAGACCAAGCAAAGTATATCTAGATCTCTATCTTGCCTTGACTGCTTGCATGCAACATGCTGGTTTTGTGCTGCTCCTGAAAATAAGATGGAACCAGGCAGCGATTAAAGAGTTGACAGAAGCGTTTCGAGGAGCAGGCGAACATTATCAATACCCCACTTGTCAGATGATTAGTAACGGTTCCAGGATCTAGCAGATGGGCCTGGCAGTTGCAGAATGCCATGAAGAGGAAACGCTTCAGATTCCCGGAAAACAAAGAGTTTTTTTTTTTTTTTAAAAGACTGATGTATGAAAAACGAAAGCGGGGGAGACAGCTCGAGAGCCATTTTAGAGGCTGGGTTTTGTAATGTATTTTTTCAGCAAATATAGAACAGAATACTAAGAGATTCTATACTTTGTCACTGTCTAATTCCGTTTCATCCTGTGTTATTGTTTCTGAAGTTTTCATCACTGTTTTTCTGCCTTATGTTCATTATTTCATCTTGTAATGGTTACAATTCAGTACAACCTCTGCTGTAGCTATTTTGAAGCGTCCTTTAATGTGCAGTTTTTCCTCTGTTTTTCCCTGAGTAGAACAAGACCCGCGCCTTAATCGTTTTTGCCTCATTTACAAGTTTTATTTGTTCACAACCTTTCCTCTTTCTTTCTATGAGTGAGACAAGACCTGCGTTCAGATATTTGAAGTATTGGTGTTATTTCTTCTATTGAGAGGAAGACCAGATACCTGTCTTTTTCTTTCGGTTTTGTTCATCTCCTATCTGCTATCCATCTTCATGATTTTAAAATGAATTAGACAAACGAGGTCATGCCTTTTGTTTCTGATCTATAAATGAGTGGAATGACTATTTTGGACCTGGTTCTGGAAGCCTCCTATGACTGACTGATCAACAAGATTTATTTCTTTTAAAAATGTGCTAAGACTTGGCTCTTTTACAGCCTAGAGTCGACTCTTGCGATGACATTTTCTGGCTCCGTTGCCGGGGACGGAGGATGAGGTTATCTTCCCTGGGATACGACAAAGTTCAGATCTATCTCTTGATGGTGAACAAGGGATAGGCATTCATTGGCTGTGATCATTCACCTGGCGACTCCTCGGTTCGTAGACTCTACATGATTTTGTTGGCGACTCCACTGGTCTCAAATGTCGAGCTCGTTCGCTGCTCAAATTGCTGCAAGGTTTGCTCCTCTGGACTTTACAAATGTTTATGGCTTTCCAAACACTGTTCCAGACATTAAAATTTGGGGAGATATCCTTCCTAAATTTGGAGAATGTGAGTATGACAATCCTAGTCTACATTTGTTTAAATTCCACAAGCTCATGGAAGAATTAAATGTAGTTCATGAAGATGTCCTCATGAAATTGTTTATGTTTTCATTGGAAAAGGATGCTAGACTCTGGTATAAATATTTACCCCATTCCAGTATTCCTTCATTGAGATGCTTTCACGCACTTTTTCATCAACATTGTAGGAGGATATATTCTGCTAAAATCCTTTTTGAAGATTGTTGTGATACAAGCCCTCTTGAGGAGAAGGAAGAAAAAATAGAATTTTCTCAAGTTGATGAAGATGACCAGTGTGGGGAAGAGTTGGCTCATAAAGATGCTGGATCTTGTGAAATTACTCAAGAAGACGAGATTCGGCATCACGGTCAACCTGCAAAAGAGATAGAAAGGAATGATGGTTGTTTCATTCAGAAGATATAGAGACCATCTTCGCCTTTCACTAAGGAAGAGGAGGGTCTGCCATTGCACAACTATGTTGCAGCCCCTACTCACACAGATTTACTGCTTTCACACAGTCTTGGAGAAGAGTGTCAAATTGCTTCCATTTCTGAAGAGGTAAACCTATTTTTGAATGGTGACAGTCAGGTATTTCGTGGAACCCTACAGGAAGTTAGCAAACCTATTTGTGATGATTTCCTACCAGAAGATCAGATTCTAGACTCTGCTTTGTTTCATGAAAAAGATATGGCTGCCATGTTCAATGATCCCGAGCTTCATAAATCAGAACAAAGAGTAGTTCTGGGTGTTTTAAAACCTCAGGATGATATATTTTTCCAAGACCCTTTTGCTGATCTTTTGGATTCATTTAATGGAGGAATATGCTATGTCATGAAAGGTTTGCAAATCCATGATCACCAACAAGTTAGATGGGGATTGTCGGTTTCCTTTTTTAGCTTGCTCGAAGAAAGTGTGAGAAAGTTTCAAATAAGTAGGAAATTATTGGATTGGCTTCATTGGCATTTTTGTGTCATTTGATTCTGGAAATCTTTCAGTAGTTAGGGTAGGTGATGTATATAAATAAGCTTGGCTTCAAGCATTAGATTACATTGATAGTGTTCAATATGTTTTTAGTTCAGTTCTGAATCCAATATGTTTTTGACATAAAGCATTACGACTCCATAGCCAAATGGATGAAGGCACTTGATCTATGGTTCTTGGCACTTTCAGGAAAGCACCATCCCTAGTTGGAGCCTATGTTGTAACAGAGATTATCAATGGGGATGCCGTGAGTACAATGACTTCAATACTTTTTATGTGCAGACCATTTTTAGTGACAACATGATCTTTGCATATTTTTGCTTGTTTTACAATGAAGGGATCTATCGGGCATCGACATTTCAATGCCGTTCGAAGAATAATAGCTCCTCATACAACTTAGTTGCTACAGGCCTCAAGAAGAATATCTAGAGATAAATTCTGTTCAGAGCATCCGAGAGAGTTTCATCTCCATGTTGGCTCAGCACATTCAGGTTATAGACCAGCTAGCTGCATTTGGATACCCTATGTTACTGAAGGATCCAGGGAAGTTCTATCAGTAGTTGGTTTGAAGAATGGGAATTTTCATTGGATTGGTCTTCATAATATGGCTGCGCAAGAGTTATATGAAACCCCTGGACTTCGTAGAGATGCCAACAACGATGAAATAAAGAAACCTTCTCACAAGGTTGGACCTGTGGGTTTACAGGAATGGACATTCACAGATCTTCATACAACTGATTCAAACGATGGGGTTGCACCAAACATCTGTCCTTCATTGCACCTGTATGTTGTGATACATGTGAGGGAAGCGACTATCCACCTGGAGCAAATCCAGAAACGTGTCCAGCTTGCAAAGGTGTTGGAATAGCTACTATTCCCCCATTTACATCAACATGTTTCAGATGTAAAGGAGCAGGTCATGTTGTCAAGGGATCGTGTCATACTTGCAAAGGTTCTGGAACTGTTAGAGGACTTAAAGAGATTGATGTTAATGTCCCAGAAGGGATTAGACCAGGGGATGTAATCACAATGCCAGGGGGTGGTGTTAGTGGAAGTCGAGGGTTTTGTCCAGAGTGTATTTAGTCGGGAGAAAGGCTATGATGAAATCAACAGGGGACATGCCATCTACATTGCAAACCAGGCTAGATTTGAATTTTGCAAACGATTACTCCAGGAACAAAGTGCAGAAGAGGGCTCTCGAGTATGCGAGGAGTACTATGGATCGCACCTACAGGATGATTGATCAGAATTATGTTGAGTTTATGAAACATTTTTCATGGCAACAGAAACAACACTAGGATCTTCTGTTGAATCTTGGAAGGGATATAGAGAGACTACGAGCCTGTCAACTGCACCCAGATCTTCAGACAGAAACTCGCAAGTGCCTATTAGACTTAACCAGGGAAGATAGCTTGCGCAAGGTGCAGGAAACAGACACATTTTCCCATGGTAGTTCCACAAAAACGTATCACAGTTCAAGAGTATGTATACCGAACTAAAGTGCAGTATCGAAGATTTTTCTCACGCCCGATCTCTAGTGCATGTTCGCCATGTTGAAGATATGATAAGACAACAGGTATAACACAATCTCTAAGTAAAGATGTAAATACAGTAAGGAAGCTTGTAGATGATTGTGTGGGGGGCAGTTTAACGATCAAGTCGTTTTGGATTTCCCGTTTGGTTTTCTCTTTGCTGGATATGACACCACGTCAATAGCAATAACCACGACTGTTAAATACCTCATGGAAAAACCCAGGGCTCTGCATGAATTGAGGGAAGAAAGTGAAGAGATCCTCCGCAGGAAGAGAAGAAATGTAAGAACCTGCCAAGAATCATCGGGACAATCGCATTCCAGAAGGAGTGGTTCGATATCATATTCCTGACAAGAATAATTTCGCTCAGAGGCGTTACCTTGCACTGAATGAATACGAAAACACTTCAAGAAAACTCAACGCCAATGATAATGGGTCCGATTCTGAGAATATGACTAAGGGCTCCTTGTTGATTATCGCCAGTTGTATTAGTCAGCTGGGTTTATTATACAGGCTAAATTGAGTACAAGATATTCAGCTAAATATTTTAGCGCAACCCTAATGCGTTTTCTGACCGCCATGCAATCAGCCGTTGTAACCCTAATTTTTGAACGAGAACATTTTTCTGTGTGGGCCTTAGAGTGGGATATCAAGCTTCTGATTTCAGTCTATTCTGATTTTAGAGTTGTGGCCTCTGGAACATCGATTTGTATAACAACAAGAACATGGGCATTAAGCGTACTAGTACATACGCTCTCTGAGATTTACTTCATTTTTTACGATGGATCGTTGTCTCATTCAGATGGTTATCAGCCGTGAAAAGATTATGCTGCTGTCTAGCTCGAATGTGCCCATGTTAGAATTTTCCAGGTACAGAGAACTGTTAGAGATCATAAGGATGTCTGGAGAAATTGCCGAGAGCCTGTGGATAGCCAATGAATCGACCTTTTAGTAAACAAAGAAACGTATGCAACAAGGCATGGATGTACTCAATGGATGCGTAACTAGGTACTTGGACATTACGCAGTCGATACAGTTGTCTGATGAACTAATTCACGAAGAGAACACAGAGAGAACCCATAAGCAACCGAAGCCAGCTTCAATCACGTCTCTGTGCCACGAAATCGGAGCAGAGGAGGTTAATATTTAGGCAGAGTAGATTGATATTTAAGCGACAACTCAGCTGCATAAACTAAATTCATGTTCAAGGAGTTATTTATGTGGCTCTACTTTATATTCGTGAATATTTTGACACTGTAGACAAGAGCACAGTTCTTCAGGAGACCATTGTGAGCACAACTATAGGTGGAGCTGCATTGGGAGCACCTTTGGGAGGTAAAACCTGTGATCGTTTTGGAAGGAAAATGAGCATGCTCATTGCAGATGTTGTTTTCCTTTTGGGTTCCTTGCTTATGGCAACAACTCCATCTCCATCAGTTTTAATTGGTGGCAGGGTGATGGTTGGTCTTGGCATTGGTATTGCTTAAATAGCAGCCCCCTTGTATATTGCAGAAACTTCACCATCTCATATTCGAGGAGCACTTGTTAGCGTAAATACTCTCATGGTCACCACTGGCCAGTTTGTCTCCTATCTTGTAAATTATGGATTCACGCAGGTTCCAGGAACATGGTGCTGGATGTTAGGAATGGCTGGTGTACCTGTAGTCTTTCAAATAGTCATATTCACGTGTTTTCCAGAATCTCCCCGATGGCTTATTAGAAAGGGAAATGTTGAAGATTCTACGCCTACTTTTAAAAGAATTTATCCTCCAGGAGACTTGAAAACTGAATTAGAGCATATTATGGATGCAGCAGAGACCGAATATGGTCTTGATGGAATTTGAAAGGATATAAGCATTGATTGATATATTAGGTTCAAAAGAGATGAGGCTAGCACTAATAGCAGGTGTTGGAATGCAGTCCATCTATCATGGAGCTGCTAGGATTTGCCTCTCATAGGATAACATTATTGCTGTCATTAGTTGTTGCTGGTGTTAATGTATTGGGCACAGTTGCTGGCATCCTACTGATAGATCGATCAGGAAGAAGAAGGCTTTCACTATCCAGCTTGATTGGTGTAACATGAGCCTTAATTTTTTTATCACTGGGGTTCTACATGACCATTACTGACTCCCCCGATGTCCTGAGACCAGAGAATACTTTCAGAGGCGAACTTGTATGCTCAGCCATGCAGACCAAGCAAAGTATATCTAGATCTCTGTCTTTCCTTGACTACTTGCATGCAGCATGCGGGTTTTGTGCTGCTCCTGAAAATAAGATGGAACCAGGCAGCGATTAAAGAGTTGACAGAAGCGTTTTGAGGAGTAGGCCAGCATTATCAATACCCCACTTGTCAGACGATTAGTAACGGTTCCAGGAGCTAGCAGATGCGCCTGGCAGTTGCAGAATTCCATGAAGAGGAAACGCTTCAGATTCCCGGAAAACAAAGACTTTTATTTTTCTTTTAAAGGCTGATGTATGAAAAACAAAAGAGGGGGAGACAGTCCGGAGCCCTTTTAGAGGCTGGGTTTTGTAATGCATTTTTTCAGCAAATATAGAACAAAATACTAAGAGATTCTATACTTTGTCACTGTCTAATTCCGTTTCATCCTGTGTTATTGTTTCTGAAGTTTTCATCACTGTTTTTCTGCCTTATGTTCATTATTTCAGCTTGCAATGGTTACAATTCAGTACAACCTCTGCTGTAGCTATTTTGAAGCGTCATTTAATGTGCAGTTTTTCCTCTGTTTTGCCGTGAGTAGAACAAGACCTGCGCCTTAATCGTTTTTGCCTCATTTACAAGTTTTATATTTTCACAGCCTTTCCTCTGTCTTTCTATGAGTGAGACAAGACCTGCGTTCAGATATTTGAAGTATTGGTGTTATTTCTTCTATCGAGAGGAAGACCAGATACCTGGCTTTTTCTTTTGGTTTTGTTCATCTCCTATCTGCTATCCATCTTCATGATTTTAAAATGAATTAGACAAACGAGGTCATGCCTTTTGTTTCTGATCTATAAATGAGTGGAATGACTATTTTGGACCTGGTTCCGGAAGCCTCCTATGACTCACTGATCAACAAGATTTATTTCTTTTAAAAATGTGCTAAGACTTGGCTCTTTTACAGCCTAGAGTCGACTCTTGCGACAACAGGGAAGAGGCACCATGAAGATCGATAGATGCTTCCGCCGATGAAAACAACTTGGATTAGAGGAGGATGTAAGGTCTCCCATGACACCCATCAAGCGTGCACACTCCTTGAACAGACTTGGGGACAAGTCAGGTAAGAGAACACAAGGGGCATGTGATTGGTTGGATGAACTAAGACATGTGGGTTTGAGCAGGACCACCTTGGGCACATGATGGTGATCTGTGACACCAAGGGGGAACAGACCTTAATTTCCTTGTAACATTTTATGGATACTTGGGTTTCATTTGGGAAAGGAGAAGGCAATTTGGGCGTGTTCCCAAGGAGTGGACTCATATGCCCTTGGTAGCATGGGCATGTTAGAGAGGTTAGATGACCCCATCAGGACACCTATAGAGAGTCTCATTGATTGGAATAAGGAAACACACAAGGAAAGGGGCACATACCCAAAGATGGGGATTGTTATTCCAAGAGACATGAAAATTGATGGGAACAAAGGTCCATTTTGGTGTACTAGTTCTGCGAAGGGGCACGACAAATCATTTGGGTGTAACAGTTCGGTAAGGAGCACGACACACCCAAAAGATGTGATGATTTGCGATGGTGACCTTCAGAGTCCATATAAGAGAACAAGGGCACACAATTGAGGAAGGCAAGAGGAGACAAGAGAAATAAGCCATAGAGAGAAAGTCTGAGGTAAATTTTTGAGGAAGGAAAAAATGAGGTAGATTTGCAAATATGGAAGACAATTATCCAGGGGTGGGACGCACTAGGAGATTTTGGGGAAGTTTGAAATCCAAGTTTGAGTGAGGCATGTGTGAGGAAGAACCAAATTTTGTGTTCATTTAGTGAAGTCTGTGATAGAGAAGGGACAACGGGTTTGGATTTGGGTGCACATCTGGGGCGTGCCATAGGAGGTTGTGAAGGTGGTTATGAAAGAGAGTCTTGGTGTGACAAATATGTGTAAGCGTGTCTAGGTGAGGTGAGGCAAGTCGCGTGACTCTGCCTAAGTTGTAAATTGAGTTGATAGTTCTCATCTTGTAATTGTTTCATAATAAAAAGACTTAGTTGGGTGTTAGCTGGCACGGTTTGTGTCACCCACACTATTTATGTGTATGTCTCTTGTTTGTTTCACAACTATTCTCTTGGTTTCTCATGTTCTTGGATGTATTTTTAAATGAATAAGTGTTAAGTTGTTTACAATATTGTCTAAGTATACAAGTGATTTTTACAGTGTTGAAGTGTGACTCCCTTGTATCCTAGAACGGAGTATGGGTATGCTATGGGTGAAGAGGTGTAGTCTAGATGAAGTATTCTTGGTGTTTCCAAGAAGCCAAGTAAGAACCATCACGGTGTCGCATGCCCTCAGTAGGTGAAAGATTGCAAGATCTGAACAAAAGTCATGCGGGGTCGTGATAGCACTCATCTCATGAATTATTAATCTAGATCTATCTAGAGGTGCATGAATTGGACACATAAACAATCTTTGTTTTAGACCTATCCCTTGATCATGAGGTTCCTTTAATGATCATTCTCATGGTTGTTGATGTATATCTATTGGAGAAGTAAATTCAACCAATTGAAAAGTGTTTGGATATTTTCGCACTTAGGATCTAGAGGGCATGAATAATGAAATCCTAAAATATGATTTGCAGTATAGTTTACAAATTCTCTAAAAATAATGAGTGCACATTTTCACAACAAATTTCTTACTATATGAAAGAGACACTTTAGACAGACACTAATCTGAACATTATATGTATGAATTTCCTCTTCATGATGATGAGACTCTTTGAGATATGTATCCAACAAATAGCACAATTTTGGCTCTTACCATTGTATCTTCTCCTCTCATTGATGAGACACTTTGGAGCTTAGTCTCCAATTGTAATTATAGTTTTTCCTCATGCTAACAATACTATTGCTTCTCACTTTACATTTGTTGCTACATTTTCTCTTGGCATTAACAAGTTTGTTATAACTCACTTTCCAAATGTAATATACTTTTCATTTCTAGTTGGATTACTCTTTCCAATTCTATTTGCATCTCTATCTTGAGTCATCTTTCCACTAGTGTCCAAATTTAGACAAAAAAATATAAGAGTTCAATTTTGACCCTTGCACATGAAGATGGGTAACATGTTGTAGTAAAGCCTCCTCTCTACCTAATATCCTACCATATTTCTATTGTCTCCAATCAGGAGGTAGAATAATATGTCTCCTTCCAACACCAGTGATAGTGGCATGTGGAAATAATAAACCTCTATTCTAATAACAAACTCTTGGAACAATTTTGGTGAAAATTTTCATGATACTTCGCTAGGTTAAACCATCTCCCATTCTCCTAGAAGAATTAGAAGAAATCATGATTTCTAATTCCCTCATACATTAATATCGATATCAAGAATGGTAAACTATTTCTAGGCATACCTATTACCAAAGTCGACCTTAGATGGTTCATAAGTTGATCTCAATCTAGGTGCACCTCCCATTGAACCTACTCTATATTTAGATCAGAGTTCATTAGAACATGAGTTCGACCCAACATTAAAAAATTCATCTAAATGATTAGATGATGAATAATATTATCCATAACATCCTTTGATAGCCTCAATTGTACCAATTCATGTGGAAAACATAATCTCATAAACCTATTAATATAAACATCCATCCACTTGATACATTAAATCCCACGTGATGTCAAACATTTCTCAATTCTTAGTTGTGTTATCTCGTATTTTTGTTTCCATCTCAACATTGACTCTGGCCACATCACCAACATGGTGACTTTATGCATAGCTTCCCACACCAATATGTTTGGACCCCACTTGCACCTTAACCTCAATTTACAATTTATCGATCTCTCCATGTGTCCAATCACATTTGATTTTAACATTCCACCCATGTATCCAAGCCCATTTGACATAAGAATTTCCCATAGGCACAAAATCCAACTTTGTAATAACATTATCACCATGAACCTTAGCCAACATTGCATTAGCATTCTTGCCACCACTACAAGATTTGTTTATTGCGCCTCAACATCAACCATTGAATCAACATGAAAAGCACAGAAATAGAGGCCATGGCTAAATTTTCATGGAAGAGTCTATTGGGAAAATGAATCTCTTGATCATTAGAATATGGATTTTGTAGAGATCCACGAGATCTCCACTCATTCAACCTATGACATATCATCTTTGTTCATGGGATATTAAATAATATTGCTAATTTCACTAGATATTGATAAATACCTCCCAAAATCCTTTTGTTGAATCCCTCCCAATACATATGTCTAATAATAAAAACCCCTATTTTTAATCAATATCCCCTATTTTTATCAAATACTCCTTTTTGGACCCCCCAATAGCTATAAACCCCCCACCTGTACCCCACATCTCCCCCACAATATCTACAATATATTGACTCTATTTTTCACAATTTAAAAACCCCCTTTATGAATGAACATGATAAGATATTGGTCAACAAGGTGAAGCCCCCGTGTAGAGATACCCCTCCTATCTCCATTACAATAAGCTGGAAAATGTTGATCAATGTCATTAAAGAAGGTTGAAAGGTGATTCCCTCTTCCAAAAGTGGGGCACAAATATTATAACTACTATTTTAGTTATGTTGGTATAAATTTAATAATAACACCATGTTTTCTATTTTAAGGTTGTTGAAACCTCAACTAGCCCTAAGTTGCCAGACTTGGTGACCCCCCATTTTTGAAAAACAAATTGAGTTTTATAATTGACTATGCATTTCTTGACTCATGTTTAGTTGTAATGCTTAATGATTCTTTCATTTTGTAAGGTTTTCTTTATGAATGTTTGATTATTCACATGGATGTTGAAAGTATTAATATATGGCTTCCTACATGTTCTTTGAATGCATCTTTGTAGCACTTTGTGTCATGCCTCATTAAATTGCTTAGTTTCATTTAATGGAATCTTTATTGATTGTTGATGACATATTTCTTGATTCTTGATGATGATTATGATTTAATTGACCCTCATTTGATTTGGCTTTAATTTTGTCTTAGTTACATGTCCTTTCTCTTGCATAATATTCTCACTAGCTCAGTTGCATATTTGATCAATTATTGGCTTATGATATCTTATGGTTTAACATGCTCACATTTGTGTACGTTTCCACACCATGTATCCATGGGATTGGTAGTGGAAAGACAAGCTATGATTATGACCTTTCAACAAAGGCATGAGAGGCAGGGTATTAAATTAACAAGCAACAAATGAGCAAGTAACATGTGCACATATAAATGGAATGATGAAATGACAAGAAAAGGAGATATAAACATTATATTATGACATATGGTAGTGATTTCAGGTTACGCTTAATGAAGAAACATCATGGCAAAGAATCCTACAAATTTATGACATGAGATTCATGGTATTGGCATTGAAACAAAATGACAAGCATGATGAGAGTGGCATGCAAAATGGTAAAGTGAAATAAATGGTTGATGTCATGCACATGATTATATTTTTCAGCCTCATCTAATATTATCATACAAATATCCTATTGTTGATGTTGTTATCATTGGACAAGTACTTTTGTACATGTCTAAGTGTCTAGACGTGTGGAAGTTGTCCAAAGCCTTCTACCTTGATACTTTACTTTAATTAAAGGATTATTAAAGTAAAGTGATTCTATTAATTAGTTGAGTTTATTTAAAGAAATTCTTTAATTACCAATAGTGAATAAAATATTATCCATTGATCTCAAGCGAAGTGAGAAGTAATCTCAGTCATCAATCACTTTGGAGGTTAGGGTTAGGACATAACTGGAGATTATAAAAGCAAGACTAGGGTAAAGAAGGAAAAGGATGATTTGACACATGATTGACATAGATATCAAAGAAGGACTTTTTCTCCAGGATATCTAGAGATTATGTCAGGGATAAGAGATAAAAGAGGCAGTTGCAAGTGGGTTTCAACAGATTGGAGCCACAACAGTAGTGTCGTGTTGTACGGAGTTTTTCATACAACCTTTGGGTCCATGTGCACGGGTTTCAGTGGAGACAGGTGCATATACATGGGTTTTCTTAAGGAAAGGTGCATACATATTGAGAAACATGAAAGTTTGGGATCGTACAACAGATCATAAGTTGTTAGGGTTTGCAAGTGATGTATACATTTTGCTATAATTCTATGTGGAACATTTTCCTAGTAAGGGAGCCCTTGTAAACTTTGAAGTTATTTGAATATAAACTTATTGATGGGAAGAATATATTTGTGTATTATGTATGAGACTTTGGTATCCAGTATTGATTCCACTATATTTATTTGAGATGAGTATTCCAATAGTGTATTCTGTTTTGTGAGTTGTTAATTTGATTTACAATAAGGAAATCACTAGATAACAATATACCTAGGTGTTAGGATAATAGTAAATCAACATTGTATTGGAGGTTATTCTCTAAGAGGAAGCCAGATCTCATATCCACAATAGTTGATAGTAGATCTATCATATCTACAAGGGCATCACAACATATCAATAACTAGCAGTCAGAAATCAAGGATTGGATTTCATGGAAACAACCATACATAAGAAGGACTAGGGTTTCCAGTCATACAGAGTTGTATGTGAGTTTCCATAAGAATATTTATGTATATACGTGAGTTTCATTGGAGACAGTCCCGTATACATGGGTTTCAGTAAGTAAAGGTGTGTACATACGCGAGTTGTAATGGTGACAATAACATACAAGATCGTACAGGTCAGTATAAGGGAAGTTTCAACAACAAGTTATTTCCATAGAAATTTATCAAGTCTAATGGGTAGCATCAACAAGTTTGAGAGTTGAACATAGATTGGATGGATCATCCAAATTCCTATCTTGGAAAGAAAGACTTGCTTTGTCTTTGAAGGAATATGAACTTTGGGAGTTAGTGGACAAAGGATTTGTTCCACCAATGGATCTGCAAGATTTGGAAGATCACGAGAAGAAGGAGATTAAATTTAAGCTAGTAATCTTGGATTTAGTGAAGGATCATATAATTCCTCACTTATCCAAGAAGAATACAGTCAAAGATATGTTTGATTTTGTGGTAGGATTATTCCAAAGCACTAACATGAATAGGAAGATGGTATGAAGAAATAAACTCAGATCTGTGCAGATGTCTAGATCTGACATTGTTACCAAGTACCTCATGAGGATCACTCAAGTATGTGATTAACTTGTAGACATAGGGGAGAAATTGGATGATGTAAATCTTGTTAATGTGGCATTGAATAGTTTTCCTAAGTCTTGGGAACCATTTGTCAAGGGAGTGTGTTCTCAGGAAAAACTCCTAGATCAACAAAGAATTTGGGATGATGATTGCATCCAGGAAGAGACTTGAGAGGATTCTAAAGGAAGTAAGCAAGGAAGTAGTGATGAGAACTTGGCTCATGTTAGCAAGAAAAGGAAAGAAAAAGGAAATTGTTCCAACAAGAAGGTTAATAGTGATGGAGGAACATCATAGTCGAGGAAGAAGAAGGACTTGAGTAAAATCCAATGCTTATCATGTCATAAGAAGTGAAATTATGCATCTCAGTTCCCAGATAAGAAAAAGGTAAGAGGAAATATGAACATAGAAGCACCAGTAGAGATGCAACTAGATGAGTTTGCAACAAAGTTTGAGAAGGATTTCTCACTAGTTTCTTTCCTTTCTACCAGCACAACTGCCAGGAGTGCATGGTACTTGGACATCGGTGCATCTTGTCATATGACAGAAGCATGGGAGCTATTTAGAAGTTTGAAAATGAGGAACTCTCAGGTTCATGTGGAGCTTGGTGATGATGCCAAGTATGCATTCAAGGGAGAGGGAACAATATTGTTCTATCTTGAATCAAGAGGCTTTTTTGATTCCTAGGATGTGATTTATGTGTTAGGATTGAAGAAGAACATGCTCTCAGTCTCAGMTATGTAGGATATGGTTTTTGTCATTACTTTTCAGAGAGGGAAAGTACTCATACATCCAGAGAAATTTATCCCAAACACAACAATGGTCGTTGCGGTTAGACATGGAACTTTATACAGGTTGTAGGGTAAGATTTTTCAATCTTTGGTACATGATAGTGACAACCTATGTGAGCTATGGAATAGGAGGTTTGGGAACCTACACTATAGGKAATTTTATATTCTGAGGGGGGATTGTTACATGCATTCTAGAGTTTAGTTTTGATSAACAAGGAGTGTGTAGAGGGTGTGCACTTGGAAAGAATGCCAAGGATGATTTTCCAAGCAACGAGAGTAGGTCCAAGGGGATATTGGGTCTTATACATTCAGATGTGAGTGGGTTGATGTCAATAACATCAATGTAGAGAGAATCGCACTATGTGATGTCCATTGGTTACTTTTCTAGGAAAACCTCAAAGGCTTACATGATTGTCATACCAGTGTAGTCGAAGACAATTGTGAGAAGAGATGTTAAGTTCGAGAATAACTTGGAATCTATAAAATATTAAGAGTCATCAATAGTAATAGATGACGAGGAGTAGTAGGATTTGAAGGATGATAAGTTCTCAACAACTTCCAGTTTAGGGAGTCAAACTTCAGGTGGGGAGGAGGATTTATTCCCTTCCAGTTCTGCCAAGAGATACAAGTGACTATTGTAGATAATGAGGGATGTTGGTGAGGTTCCTAGGAGTGCAGTTACAGAGAAGGCCTCCAAGGAATTTTCCAAACTATATGGTTCTTAAGATTATCATCATTGATGTTGAGCCTTCCATTTTTTCGGAAGAATCATATCAATAGGTTTGGGGGGTGCCATGGTGGAGGGGTACACCTCTATCATGATGAATGATTTTTAGGGCATAGTACTGAGACCAGAGGGGAAGTCAATTTTGAGTTCTAGGTGCCTCTACAAGATCAAGTATGTTAAAAATGGTAGCATTGAGAAGTTCAAGGAGAGATTCATGGCAAGAGGGTTATCCCAAAAGAGGGAGTGGACTACTGGGAGACATTTGTTCTAGTCACCAGGTATGCTTCTATTCAATCTATTATTTCTATTGCTTTAGTTATGAGGTGGAGGTTTCACTAGATGTATGTGAAGGCAACTTTCCTCAATGGGATTATTGAGGAGGAAGTATATATAAAGAAACCTTAGGGTTTTTAGGTACATGGGAGAGAGTCTCATGTGTGTAGGATTAAGAAAGCCTTGTATGGAATAAAACAAGAACCCAGG
>ML785857.1:275084-287381 GCA_009831015.1 Picea engelmannii
TATATATATATATATATATATATATATGTTTTACAATTAACACCTGGAGTCGGTTCATGTTGGAACTAAAGCAGGTGCATTGGATAGCAGTGAAGGATGTGCTTAGGTACATGAGAGGTACAATGGAGTATGGATTGAGGTATTTTGGAGGTGATGGAGTGAAGTTGCAGGGATATTTAGAATCATATTGGGTAGGTATTGAAATATATATAAAGAGCACCTCAGTTTGTTGCTTCAACTTGGGATTAGCAATGATTACATGGTTCAATAGGAAGCAAACTTTTGTAGAACCCAATTTAGCAAAGGCATAGTATATGGTAGCTAGTATGACTAGCCATGAAGCCATTTGGCTTTGCAAATTTCTTACATGTTTATTTGATCAGGATTTGGATCCTATGGTGATATACTGTGATAATCAGAGTTGTATCAAACTCTCTGTGAATATAGTATTCCATGATAGGTCCAAACACATAGATATCATGTATCACTTCATCTGAGATATGATCCAAAAAGGGATCAATTAAGCTTCAATATATTTCCACAGATGAGTAGGTTGCAGATATTCTAACCAAACCCTTGCTTAAAGGGAAGTTTGTGTTCTTTAGGGACGAATTTGGAGTGATGCAAAATAACTTCCTCACTAAGAGGGAGTGCTAATGTTGGTAGCATCAGACAGGTACTTCTACACAGGTATAAGCATCAGACGTGTGGAAGTCATCCAAACCCTTCTAATTTGATACTTTACTTTAATTAAAGGAAATATTAAATTAAAGTGTTTTTATTAATTAGTTGAGTTTATTTAAAGAAATACTTTAATTAGCATTAGTGAATTAAATATTAGCCATTAATCTCAAGTGAGGTGATAAGTAATCTCATTCGTCATTCAGTTTGGATATTAGGGTTAGGTCATAACTCAATATTATAAAAGCAAGGCTATGGTAAACAAGGAAAAGGGGGATTTGACACATGATTGACACAAATAGTAGAGGATGAATTTTTCTCAAGGAGATCTTGGATAGGTGGAGAAGGACTTCCATCTAGAAATCAGGTTAGGGAGAAGAGAGAACATAGGTATTCGTAACTGGGTTTCAACAGATTGGAGCAAAAATAGTAGGGTCGCATCGTACAAATTTTTTATGTACAGTATTTTTTTATTATTATTTGGGGAATATAGTTACACAAAAAGAGGCAAGGAATCAACGATACTTGAGAAGGAATAAAAGGGTAGAAAAGGGTACATTGCAGGGGTTGGAGTTTTTTCACCTAGATGATGAGCTTATTGAAATCTGAAGGGAAAATTGTATTGACCTAATACCAAGAAACCTACCAAAGGATTCACTCCCATTTGCAGGATTTTTATTTCTTTCTCATTTTTATTTATACTATTTGTTTTCACAATTCTTTTCTCCCTATTCATTTTTGTAGCTTTATATCATTTTCCCATGTTATTCACAGTCATTTGAGAGTAGGGTTGTATAACAGGTTTCCCTCTATCATTAAAAATTTATATGAGATTCAAAACTTTATTTGCATCCCTTGATATATAATATTTTTCTGCATTTTTGAAATGAATACATGTACAATGATTTGAGTATGGTTAAGGATTTCTAACCAAATTGCAATCTTTGATATCACTATCAGTATGTCTTGTATGATGAATTCTCTTTTATGTCTTGAATAACTTGGGATATACTCTAGAGGTATGTGAGTGATCTAAGTTTTTATATTCATTATCCAAATTCCTAGCATGCTTTATATATTATCATGAAATGTCAAGGATTTCCACCTTCATTAGAATTTTTGATATTCCTATGTATTCTTTGAGTACCAAGGATTTCCATACCATTCTCATTGGTACTTGAGACACATGTCATATTTAAATTATTTTGCATCTTCCATCAACTCATTCTATGTGTCTTCAATATAGGATAATGGTGCCCAATGGGCCAAGCCCTAGTCTAAAGGTTTAAATAGAGTTGTTGTGCCCATATTGCATAATTTCTCCAACATCATATTACGTTGCAATCACTAAAATATTGCATTAAGGTTTTCATGAGAGGGCTTCTTCTGAGGTGACTATGAATAACCATCTTTAAGAATTTTTTAGGGTTTCCCCCTTTATACTAAGAGCCATCTTAACGCCTAAAGTGGGGAGGTTTTCCAAAACCTCAATAGGGTTTTCTATCCCTATTCCTTAGCCAAGAACAATTTTTGGAACAACATTTGTTTTGATGCCATTACTAGGGCATGAAGTTAAAATTTTTCTTTCCTTAGTAAATGTCAAATGACTAGATTATGTTACTTGGTGGTGAACAAGAGCAAAACAACAATATATGATGATCTTTTCAAGAATATAATCACAAATAAGATTTCACTTGGTGACTCCACACTTTGACTAATCCATATTTCATATATGGAAAACTCATGTGCTTCATGGGTGGTTGAAAGGTATGATCCATTCATTTTTTATGATATACCTAGTTTTTCTAATGCTATGCTTGATAAGGGAAAATGGGAAGAATTCCTTTCTCGATTTCAGGGAGAAGACGAAGATAACCCTAAGCAACATTTGAAATATTTTCATCTCTATATCCAACAACTTGGGGTTTTCCATTAAGATGTCTTGATGAATTTATTTATGACATCTCTTAAGGGGGATGTGAGAATGTGGTATAAAGGTTTGCTTCTTGCTAACATTTCATCATTGAAATATTTTCATTTCATATTTAACACATAATGTAAGAGGACTTTTTTAGTTGAGGTTCTCCTAGAAGGATATCATCAATCCCCTAAACAAATTCCCATGTTAAGCATAAATATGTAGTGTAGCTAGGGGGATAATATCGGTTACCTAAGGAGGTACCCAAGGGGAATAATAATAGATATGTATTGTTATGTATTAAGGCTACTTTTAGTAAATAAGGCCTAGTGTGAACAAAGAAAATGTAAGAGGGCTTACTAGAAGGTTCTACTTCTAGAAGGTTCATCCTCTAGAATGTTCTTAGGTGATAGGTGGTATTATATAAAGGAGTGTAAAAAATGTAATAAGCATGTTCAGAAGCATCGTATTTTTAACATATCTCATTAGGAGGTTTCCCCCTCGAAGAGGTAACTGATGAGGAGTGGATCCCTTCCTTAAAACGATCGATTGTATGGTGTTTCCCTACCTTAAGGGTTTGACAATAATAAAATGGGGATTTATTATATAGTATTCTTGAATATATTTTGGTGATTTTATATTCAGATCTTTGGTGATTAACAAGTGGTATCTGAGAACTTTTTTAGGCCACAAAAAAGGGGAACTTCTTTTCTATTTTGCAAGTTTTCAAACAAAAAAGAAAAAGAGAGCCATGACACCTAGGTAAATTCTTGTAGCTTTATACACACAATTTGATTAAACTAGTTGTAGATCTAAGTTCCTATCAGAAATAAAAAAATAAAAATAAAATCTCTTTCAAAAAAAAATTCGTCTGAATCAGAGTTCGGGAGGCCAAGATATTGTTGATTTAAAATCAACAATATCTTCAGGGTTTTTTTCTGCGGACGGTTGTACGATTTTGTCGGGTTTTGTAGAAATTGGTGCCAAATTCACCCCAAAAATTTGTAGATATGATTTCCTCTCACCAAATTAGTCAATTTCAAAAAACAAATGTCTGAATCGAAGCTTCGAAAGCGAACATATATCTTATTTAAAATAAGCAATTTTCAGGGGGGTTTTTTGTGATGACCACAACACTAAAGAGTTCATAAATTTTGACAATTTTCTCATATTTGTGCCAAATTAATGTCATTGGTTAGAAATTTTTCAAATCTTTCTTTTGATATATTATATGTGGTGTTTCCAATGGATATGCAATGTGCTCAAAAAAATTATCTTACATGCTCATGAGCCTAGACAAAGTTATCCAAGATACTAAGAGCATGCAATCCAATGTTCCAACTATTCAAGATATCGAACTTATAAGTCAAGAAAGAAGTAAAATGGAGATCATCAACAATTACATTACAGTAGAATATAATCAAGAATGATATACTCGGTCTGCTTTTGAGGCTGATTGTGATGATTGGTATATGGATAGTTGTCATTTCTAAGATGAAAACCACTCTCATATTCTATTTGATGACTCTACTCCACCTTCTATAGAGTACATCCTTGAGAGCAGTCGAGGGCCTTCTATGCATACTCTTCTTCCATTTTATTATTCTCAAGTATGAGTGGATGAGTTTTTGGTCGAATCTATATATTTCGATCCACATGACCAGTGTCAATCTTTGGAGCATCATTTTCAATGGGCTATTGAGTTTCAATCTCTTCCACATGGAGTTCATATGAACACTTGGACATGTGACCCAGGTTTACAGTGGAATTTGGAATACTTCAATAGGGTAGCTAGAAATTCTTCATGGAACCCTTGTTCTCTATCCTACTTCAGCATTATGGTTTGCACCTATCCATGGGACCCCAGTATATGGTTGTAGTACTTCCTCATAACAAGTATTGAGGACAACACTTTCCTAAAGGGAATGGAATGTAGTGTAGCTAGGGGAATAATACGGGGTACCTAGGGAGCTACCCAAGGGAAATAATATTAGATATGTAATGTTATGTATGAAGGCCACTTTTAGTAAATAAGGCCTAGTGTGAACACAATAAATGTAGGAGGGCTTACTCGAAGGTTTTGCTTCTAGAAGGTTCCTCCTCTAGAATGTTCTTAGGTGATAGGTGGTATTGTATAAAGGAGTGTAAAAAATGTAATGGGAATGTTGAGAAATATTGTGTTTGGAGTGTATCGCATTAGGAGGTTTCCCCCTTGAAGAGACAAGTGATTAGGAGTGGATCCATTCCTTAAAACGATCGATTGTATTGTGTTTCCCTACCTTAAGGGTTTGATAGTAATAAACTGGGGATTTCTTCTATATGAATCTATTGTGGTGATTTTATATTTAGATCTTTGGTACTTAAAAAAATCTCTGATATTGAGTTTTTGAATTCTATTGTTATATCGATATTGTTGCCTAGACCTTTTAATTTTAATTGTACCCTTGGTCTCCTATATATATATACCAAGGAGACCTAGTTTTAGGATCATCTCATCTTGTACATTTTTTATATTGTAAAAAAAGGTTCCCCCTTGAAGAGGCTTCACATTCATTCTTCTCTCTTTTTAAATGCACAGAGGCTTCTCTCTCTCTTTTTATGATATTTTGGTCATTTGGTGCATAACATTTGGTATGTGAGCATACGATCTTCGGGTTTCTCTCCTTCAATCGAGACATATTGGAATTTTCAATATAATTTTTTTCTAGGATGCTTCAGATAGTTAAATTTTGAGGATACTAAGGAGACATGTCTAGGTACATTATGTAAAAAATTTAGGTATTGTTTCATTGTAATTTCTAATATATAGCCTCTGGAATTTAGGGTTTGTGACTAGTTTTGAAATTAGTTTCAAATGAGTCATCTTGTAATTTTCGCTATATGTTTTTTTTGGAAAGGTTTCAAACTATGAAATTTTAAGTATCATAAGGAGACATTGATAATTACTTGTGGTAAAGATTTCAAGTTTTTATTGTTTTAATTTATAAGATATAGGTTGTGGAAATTAGGGTTATTTGACTAGTCCTAAAACCAGTATAAAACAAGTGTTCTTGGTAGAAGTGACATATATGAATATTGGTAAGTCAAAATTTTGTGCCATCAATTCCTTTGGAAAGAAGACATAACATACTATTTCAGGTAAAAACTTCAGAATCCAATATGAAATATTGGACATGTGGAATTCCATACAAGTTCATTAACTAAATAGGGATAAGAATCAACAAGTTTTGGGTTGTCATAATTTTCACTTGACACATCAAATTTTTGTCAGACCTATGGAATTGTAGAGAAGACATATCAGTGTAATACATAATGAAATTTGAGACTCAAAAGGACCTAAATTTCATTGATACATAAGGATTAAGGTTTGCAAGACAGTCTCAAAATTAGGGTTTTAAATGTATGCAACTTATAATTGGATTACCTTTTGATTGAAAGATATGTTTTGGGTGATTCAAATTGTGATAAAGATAAAAAAACAAAAGAGGAGAATTATTATTTTTGTTCCACATGGAAAAGGGTGATCCAAAAATCAATTCTCCCATTAAACCTCCAAAAGGCTCAACTAGGACTCGTGAAGAAAATGAAGAAATATAGAACCAACTATCCAAATTGGAGAATCAAATTAATGAATTGAATGATAGGTCAATGAAAAATTTTGATTTAATAAATGTACGAACATAAATGGAATGAAATATGGAAAATAACATGAATGATAATAGTTAATAGATGGAAAAGAACATGGATGAAAATAGGGATCAAATATAAAAGAAGATGGATAAAAAGATGGAAGAATTGAAAATTTCCATGTCCACCATCTTGTTACATACCCTAGATGAGAGATTCCCTCAAGAAGATATTAGGACACAAGGAAATCAAGTAAATGTGGAGGAAATAAAAATTCAACCCCAAAATCATGAGTGTTCATCACGCCCAGATCTGCAACATCGAGGGTTCCACTCAACACCAAGGAACTACTCAATTCCCAAGATCAATATGATGAAGTTTTGTGGTAAAGATATTATAACATGGATATTCTAGATGGATAAATTCTTTGATCTACACCAAGTTCCAACCTTAAAAAAGGTAACTCTTTCATCCTTGTATTTAGAAAATGATTAATTTGTTTGGTATCAATGGCTTCATGAAAGAAACAAGGATTCTATTATCTCTTGGTCCATTTTTACAGATGAATTGGTAGCACATTATGGGGATACTAAGATAAATACATTCTTTAGTCAATTGATAATATTCATAGAAATGTCCAATTACAAAGTAAATTCATCAATTCGAAAAACTAAGTCTCAAGGTAAAGAACATTCCAGAGGATAATTTGTTAGATCTCTTTATGGGCACTTTAAATGAGAAAATTCAACACGAGGTGTGGATATTTGAACCTAAATCCCTAGAGCATGCTTTAATTATGGAAAGGAAAGTTGAAAGTAAAGATATGGCTACTAAAAGAGTGATATCTAACAACTATACAAAGAACCATGCTTCCTCTCCTAACCTCGCTCAACCTACAAAGTTTACTCTCAGAAAATGGATGAAAGAAGAGCAAAGGGACTATCTTTAAATTGTGATAGAAAGTACAGTAAAGGGCATAAATGTGGTGAAAATAAATTACTATACATAGATTGTGAAGAAGAAGAATATCAAGAATTGGAACCATTGCAGGATATAGAACTAGAAGATACTACTCCAACCATTACTTGTCATGCATTGGGTAATAGTTTTGATTGATTCTAGTAGTACCCATAACTTCATTAATTGAAAATTAGCAAAAATTCTCAATTTCTTTGTATTTCCAGCACCAAATTTTCAAGTAATGATTCAAGATGGAGGTACCATAAATTATTTAGGGAAGTTTGATAGTACTAATCTCAATATGGGGGAGTATTTATTGGATAGTCCCATGGTTTCAATCCAAGTTGGTGGTGCTAATGTTGTATTAGGGGTCCAATGGTTACAATCATTAGGAGCAATGGCTCTTAGTTTTCAAGAACTTTTCATGAGATTTTCCTCACAAGGCAAGGAAATTGAAATTAGAGGTCCAAGGAAATCCCTATAAAGTGATAAGATCTAAAAACATGACAAAATTACTCAAAAAGGGACACCATGGTGTACTTTCACAATTGTGCTCACTAGATGTTCAAATATCTAGACCTTTTGTTCAAATGGATCTCCAAAATGTTATTGACGATCATTCCAAGGTATTTGAAGAGATTCATAAGGGTCTTCCTCTTGCTCAAGATCGTGAAAATGATATTCATTTGAAACCAAGAAATGTATCACCTAACATTAGGCCTCCAGGTACCCATATTCACAAAAAAGTGAGATTGAGTACAAGTTATTTTGTAGGTTACATTGGTAGATCGTTTCTCATCGGCCCAACCATTTACCAAGTGCTAACACTATTAAATTCATTGATGATCCATTGGAGGGTTAAGTAATTTATTCTAGCCCTATTGTAGGAAATTTTGATGAGTTGTGGGATTCTGACAAGCTACACCATATGGGGTCTAGACCCCTAAAGGAGGATACATTGGCGATTTTGGGTGAGATGCTATAGGAACGAGGTGTACAAGGTGCTATATCCTCAAGACAAATGGAGAATATGGTGACAGGACTTCTCAATGATCAATCAAAGGAACATAATTACTTAAGCATGTCACCCCATGGTTGGAGTTATGAACCCGATCCTATAGATCCATCAACATTGAATGCATCATCATAAGAGCATAGTGGATTAATGCTCTTGAGTATGAATCTTATAACACATTGAATGAGGCATTTTAAGGGTTATATTTTCTTTGCAATCATGCTATCAGTTGGCATGATTGTTTTTATTGTTCTGGATTTGTTGGCATTGTGTTGTATTTGAAGCTACTGAGTGGTGCCCCATCCTTGGGTCTAGAGGTGGTATGAATTCAAACTCAAAAGGGAAAAATAAAGACAAAGAGGTGTAAATGTATCAAAAAGAGATGGGACACCATCAACTTGAATAACGATGGTAAAACTAAACTTTATGACATAATGGAAATGGGGGATTGGGCAATAGTAGGACATTTTCCTAGGAAGAGAATGAGTATTGAGGGGTTGAAGAATTGGATCAAACTCAATTTCAAGATAGTGGTAGGGTCCTCTCCACACACCCTAATTATGGTAAAAGGATGTTTGGTTTGGGTTTTTAGCATGACCAAAGAAGTAAATAAAATATTGCATCAACATTGGAAGTTGGGATCTTAATCACCATTCTTGAAGAAATGGCATATAGATTTTGATGCTTGGTCATCTAGTTTTGTAATGCCCTTGTTCCCCCTAGCTTGTAAATATAATTATAGTTTACTAAAAAGAATATGGGAAGACTGATTATGCGTGGATGTTGGAATTCATGAACCTTTTGTTATAGAAGGTAATGTATATATTTATGTTACTAAATAAAATGGAAGTTGTTGCATAATTGTTGAAGGGGTTGTCAATGTAGATCATGATGCATGAGAGAGATGGTGAGGGGAACCAGTAATGGTTGAGATGACCCCTACCAGACCATTACTCTATTGGATTGAAATTGTTTAGACCCGGAACAGTCCTTTGACCTGGAGAATTTAATTACCAGTCAAGTTTGTAGTTGGGAAGTCTTCCTCAAGAGTCAATGAGGAGATGGGAAAAGTACCCATCTGGAAACTTCTTGATCTGACCCACAAAATTAGGGAATTGGACCCACAAAATATTACAGAGGAAGGCAAGAAAAGGAAGGAAAAACATGGGAAGAGAGGGAGGATGTAGAGGCATGGGTCTGGTGACCATTTCTGAAGAGGGAGAGCATATGTAGTTCTTTTTTTATGAAGAGAACTGAGAAAAAAATATTTTTCTGGGTATAGGAATTGTTGGGCATTGTTTTTCTAATCAAGATGATAAATGGAGATGCATAAATATGGAGTGATTGAGAGAGCAATCACAATAACCTCCCTTGCTTGGTGGATAGAAAACAAATCTTCTAGAATTCTCGTGGAAGGAAGAGAGTGATCTTTGTCCATGGTTGTTGCTGAAAAGAAGGAAGAATCTCTCTCAGGGCATCATGATCTAGCTAGGGGGTGGGTAGTTTTAAACCATTTCAAAATAAATTGTGATATGGTTGGGTGGAAAAGGGAACAACCTTCAACAATTGCCAACTAATTTCAAATCTCAAATAAGTGTTTCTCTAAGCCTTGTATTTTTCTTGATTAGTTTCTTTTATAATATGAATTATTTGAATTTTATGAATGTTGGAGTTTTATGATGTTTAAATAAGAGAACTTGTGATGTTGATGAGGTAGTGACTAAGAAATCTGAAGTGGAGTCTGAAAAATCACCTCTATTGTTGATTTTACCTTCTATGTGTACCTCTCTAAACAAACAAAGTGTTAGTGATAGGTATCCATTCATATTTGGAATAGATTGTGGGTGGATCACCTGTAGAAGCATATATATATATGTGTGTATGAATAAACCTGAGTATAGAAAGGAGATAACAAGTGTTCTATAAAAATGAAAATTTAGCCTCTGTTAAATCAGTTCAAGAACTTTGGTGAATTTATGAGTAAACTTTCAATTAAATACTATTTTAACATATCTCCTTACTTCTTAGTTGTTTTTGTTCTAAAAGAATAATTATGGGTGTAATTGTTAAGGCTAATCTACATTTACACCCCCTCTTTTGTTTCTTATGAGAAAAAACAAAACAACTAGAACCTCTACAGAAATTTAAAAGAAAGAGATAAACTTGCTGCCTAAGACTAATTGTGATCTAAAGGTGCTCTGGAGTTCTGTATTAGAATACTTAGTAAATAATGGACTTCAGAATTCTATTTAGGATTTAAGGAAATAGTCCAAATGTTATTAGACATTAAAATTCATTATAAATGAGAAATTTCCTAATTTTTTTTAAATACAAAAGCTCCAAAAACTTTAATTGGACTTTAGTAAACATTTATGCTAATTATGGACTTTAATAAATAATTATGCTAATTATGGGCTGAAATCCCTACAAACTTGGAAGGAATCCCCTTAAATTGTGAAGTTGTAACTACCAGTAAAAACACCAGAATTTGCTATAGGGGAAAATCATTGTTTTAAGGCCAATTTCCTTAAATTTAGGTAAGGGAAGTAAAGCACAGAAATAAGAAGAAAGTTTACTCCTTTACTTATGAGGAAGGGATGTTTGGGGCGATAGAGTACATGAGCTAAAAAGGTCGAAGGCGTGAACCTACCTTTTGTGTTCCAATGTTATAATAAATATTAAATGTAATTAATTATATTATATGGTAATATAATTAATTATATTTGCATCAAGGTATGATAAAGTGGGACCCTCTCTGAAGCTTCAAGATTCAGGGGTGTCTAGGTATGTCCATAAGAGCGTGGAGAGCAATTATGCCGAAGTCAAAATATTTAGTACGTTAATTGATTTTAATAACCCTAAGTGTAATCGATGATAATTAATTATATTATAATGTAATTCATTAGGATTATATTATAATATAATTAATTAAAAAACTAATTAAGTAATATGATTTGATTTTGGAGCTAATGTGACGGGATTTAATATAATAATTAACACTAATCCATCCTGAAATGTTGGATTTCCAAGGAAAAAGGGGAGTAATCCTTGGTTTAACTGGACCGGTAATTTAGGCCAAGTAAAAATGAAATGTATGGGGTTAATTAATTTAATGAAGATTAATTATCCCTAATAGGGATTAAATAAATGATTAGTAAAGAGTGGGATATTATTATGATAGTGATTAATTAATTTAATAGGCCTATAAGAGCTAGACAAGTGTCAACCTTTAGATGGGAGAGTCTTTGTATGGTATGATGGTGTGGAGTGGTGTGTCCATTGGAAATTCCTTAACCATCTCATTAATTCTTCTTTTATCTCTTGTAGCCAACTAAACTAGCCAATATTTCTGAAGTTTTCTTTTTGGAAAATGAAATATTTCCACCAACTTAGGATCTATATAACTATGACTATCTCCTGAATCGATTAAAATAACAATAGTTTGATCATTGATCTTACCTTCCACTTCAATCATATGAGATTGAAATTCAACTTTCTTGTTGTCTAGAGATGCATAGATCCTTAGCATGCTTCTGCCCATGTCCTCAACTTAATCAACCTGCTACATATTGTGAACAACCTTCAATTTTTATCCTATGTGAGGGAAATCTCTGTACATGCACTCTCCTTCACAACCACGACATTTAATATTTTGTTGCTTTGGTCTTTTTCCCAAAGTTTCTATCATTCAGGGTTCATTTGGAGCTGGTTGTCCCTGAGAATTATTTCTAAAGAATTGTGGCTTGTTCCCCTTCTTCCTCTAATCCATCTTATTATTCTTCTTATCTTCCCAAGTCTTTTGGAAAGTTTGTCTTCCTCTATGTTGATCATAGAGACACTTATATATCCTTATTTCTTCATCCAATGTCTTGGGATCATCATACTGTATCTTTTCATTGAATATTAATGGAATCCCACTCAAGAACCTTTGAATATTGACATGTTCATCCTTGATGAAGTCAACATACTTTGGAAAATCTAAGAATATCCTCTCATACTCATCCATGGTCATACTCCCAAGCTTGAGTTCAAATAACTCCTTCATCTTCCTATCATAATAACGCTTGGTCAAGTATTCTTCTAAAAAATACCTTTT
>ML785857.1:287908-317178 GCA_009831015.1 Picea engelmannii
AACAAAATAATGCAACAATTTTGTAAAACTATGCACAATTCTACCCTTTAGTGCACCAAAAATCTTCTTCTTGGTTTCTTGTGAATTGTACTGCTCAATTCACATTTCTAGGGGCATATCTGGATTCCTCTATCCAATACCTTTCCTATGACTATCCGTTTTCTCAATTTTGAGTTCTAAGTAGCAATTTATAGCCATTTTATTATTGCTAATTTATCACTTTTACACACTTTTCATCCAGGTGCAATTAATCCCAAACACCAAATGTTTCCACTTGTAGAAGACAATCTGTTAGGAACTGAAGAAACATTTGTATGAGAAATAGTTAATGAAGATGATGGAGAATCCATATCAACTCTCATATTGTCAATTTGATTTACTATTACAAAATTAAAGCAATATGGAAAGGATAACTTTGTCCTTTTTCACCCCTTTTTCCAGACTTTGAATTTTTAGCCAAGTTGTGCACTTCTAGAAAAAAAACCAGTAAATCAAAGTTGTCTAGTTTGATGAGTATACAAAATGTTGAATAATTAATTTTTTTCAGTTTTGCAATTTGGGGACCCTTTTCCTCCTATGAAAATCCCAAAAATCCCCCAAAAGTGGTCTAGAATAGTGGATTTTGCCCTATTTTAGCACCTCCACTCCAAAATCCTTGGAATCCGGCCAATCCTTTCACATTGTATTTTCATGTTTTATTTTCTAACATTGTGTATGAGTTTCAACAATAATTGTGGTCCTTCCATTGAGCTTGACCCTGATCTTCAAAAACAAACCATATGCATTTTTTGGAAAATCCAAGCATAATTGGCCAGTGGCCCTTTTTGGAATTTCTATAGGCCTACTCACTACAGAAAAAACCTAGAAGTTTCATTTCAATTAGAATTAATTTACTCTAGTTATGGCCAAAATATGATTTTGGCTCCAGACTTTGTTTTTTTAGACTAATGCACAATTTTGCATATGTCACATCTTTATTGACATGGTTGTTGATGTGGCATTCCGGGTACACCTGTCACCCTAAAATGACGACTCTTCATCCTCCTAGTCCTTCTAGCCCTGCTTCATCAATGTTCAACACCTTCTCTCTCGTCTTTCCATTTACGTTGGCCTTAAATATTAATAAAATATTAATATTCTACAACCACACCTTCCTAGCTAACACACTTATAACCTTGGATGGGACAAGGGTCCCAATTTGACTGTAAAAGATCCACGTGGTTCCCCTTCATTGGTTGTAGGGATGGGAGGGTTCCATTCCACACCTTTTTCTTGGCACATGCGAACTTGCACATCTTCCAAATATGATGGTTGAGATCTGACGAGATCGATGGTGTGGAGGTCATTTTGCATCCCAAACATGCATAGGCATTAATATCCTTTTGGGGTGCGACAATGGTTTTCCCATGCTATGTGGCACAATCTGAGTGGTGTTTCATGGTAAATCACTGGAAACCAAAATCACTTTGTTCCCATGCGATAGTGGTTTATGGTATTGGCTATACCATTGCCTCACGTAGACCCCCCACATCACTTGTGACCATGCCACCAATTGACACTGTGGACCTACCACCATGGCATTCCACGTCATCTCTGTCACATCATTACCACTTCATCTCCATGTCACTACCACATCATGTATGGAAAAATACCCAATTTTTTTCAAATTTCAATTTTTTTCATAATTACATAATTTTTAAATATTTGCCCGAGCCTCCATGGAACTTTGCAATTAAACTTACTTTGGCTAATTTCGGGCCTGCAACCCACCGATTACTTATACACGATTGATTAACATTTATTGGCATGAATTTCACTTGAATTCACTCCAAAATTGGGGTTGTTTACCCAATTTCTCCGTGACTTCACTAGAACTCCAAATTTGGGCCTATTCAACCAATTACAAGCCTGAATTTTCTCAGACTTATATTAAAAAAATTGGGAATTTCTGATTCCATGGCTCAATTCTCACAAATTCCTCATGAATTTTTCCTAATTTCATAGGAGTAATTTTAACAAACACGTTGCATACATCCTCTGATATTTAATTTCTGCAATTTCATCTTCAACGCTCTATTATCCGACCCATGTAGGATCAATATTGAACCTATGTCTCTGATACCACAATGTAGCATCCCCATCCCCAAGTTGGGGCATGCCACACAACAATTCTCTTCATTGATATCAATTAATTATGATTATGCTCTACATATGAACACTCATGCATTCTAATAGAAAATAATATTCAAGCATAACTAAAACATAAAACCAATAACAAGCACAAGGGTATTATATTTGGGTATCAGTCATTACAGGATATGATAGATCAAAAAGGGAAAAGACTGAAACCAAGAAGGAATTGAAGAAAAATATCAAAATAGCAATGGATTTCATCTGGGAAGGATTACCTAATCTGATAAGAGAAAATGTTGAATGTTCATCAGCCAAAGAACTTTGAGATACATTACATGATATATATTCTTCACCCATCGCAGATTCAAAAAATGTCAAAGAAGATGCAGGTACAGATCAAGAAGAAATATGTTCACCATGTCAACCAGATTCAGAAGATGAAGAGTACATAATCACCAAAGGTATGTTATTTTTCTTTAATTGTGAAAAGCACAGACATCTTGAAATAGAATGTCATGAAAGAAATGAGACAAAAAAACTAATTGAAAATGAAGGCAATTATGAAGAAGAATTGATTAGTGCTTTAGATGAGCTAAGATAATAAAACAAGTCACTCAAGAAAGAATTGATGAAACAAAAGGAAAGTGTTCACATTTTTGAAGAAGCCTGACAAGTCCTTGAGAACTTAATAAATCATCTAGAAGAAGCCAGAAAGATCAAAGAAAATCTTGAATATCAAAAGAAATATTTGGAAGCCAACATAGCAGCACAGAAGGAAGAAACATAAATGAGAGAGAAGATACTGACAGATCATGTTAAGGAAATAACTAACGATCTAAACCAGCTTGAGGCAGAGTTTGGTCAAGAAGAGAAAAGACTTGAAGAAGAAATAATCACATTAAAAATTCAGTTTGAAGAAGCAAAAAGAACAAAAGAAGTCATGAAGTCTCAAATAATGAAGAAAGAAGAAGAGGTTGAGAAGCTTGAAGAAGAAGTTTTCACATTGAGAAGTAAAATTGTCTAGCTCAACAAGAACATTGAAGAGACAGAAACATCCACTTCAGTTATAAACAATGAAGATAAGAACTCTAGGTTGATAGAAAAGAAGAATGAAGAAAATAAAAAGAGTTATGCAGAAGTACTCAAAGGAAGGAATCCTGGTCAACCAGAATCTAAGAAAACTATTGAAGATACATCTTCAATAAGACCATCCATGTTCAAGCCACAAAAAACCTTCAATCATGATCATGATCATTCAAGGTAGAAATTCAAAAGGACTACACCACAAAGAATATCATTCACTCCTAGGTATGCAAATTTCTTTTATGGTCATTGTTTTTATTGTACTAATTTTGGACATAAGGTTGCAGATTGCACGGATTATAACAAAAATGTTCAAGCAAGAACTACCTATGTGGCCCCATATAACATTGAATGTTACAAATGTCATAAATATGGACACATAGCTAGTGATTGTAGAAGCATGATCGATACTTCCATGAAAAAGAACATTGATATCAGATATAAGAAAGTATGGAGAAGAAAACACAAAGAACAGGTGAACAAAGACCAGGTCCCAGAGATAGCAAGATTGGAAATAAAACGAGATGAATAAAATTCTACAGAGAAAGATGCCATATACAAAAAGGTTTGGAAAATAACTGAAAGAAAAGAAGGACATGTAAATAAGGAACAAGTTCAAGAGATTATACTTTCAGGAATTGTAGTGAAAGATGAATCCACGAACAGAAAGAAACAAGTCAGAGCTCAGAGAGACGATGAATCTACTAAAGATGATGATGAATACACTTCAAAGCGGGAATTTTTATGAGCCATCTGTCTTAGAGACTCCCAGATAATATTAATAATAGACAAGGGGAGTCTATGTGGTAGTTGAGACAGACCAGAGAACCATCCTTTGAGCAGCTTGCAGAATTTGAGTAGACAGATTCAATGCATTCAATTAGAAGAAGTACAATATGATAGATTAATCAATTGTAGTAGTACTTCATGATAGTACAACGACATATCAGTCAAAACTATGGGCATTTGTGTAGCAGAGTCTTGAACAATATGGACAAATATGGATGTGAAATCATCTTTTCTAAATGGGGAACTTGAAGAAGAAGTCTAAATTGAACAACTGGTTCCTAGAGAATGGTATTCTAGACCGGATAAATATCTACAGCAAACAAGGTTCCAAAAAAGGAAGTGAAGACAACAACCTCTACATCAAGGTAACTCAAGATGGTATTTTATTAATTAAAGTTTATATTGATGATATTATTTTTGGAAGTATTGATGACAGGTTAAGACAGAAATTTGTAAAGGATATGCATAATGAATTTGAAATGTCATTACTTGGAGAACTATCCTTCATTTTGGGTCTTCAGATATGTCAAAGAAACCAACGAATTTTTATTTCTCAAACTAAGTATATTAGAGAAATGATAAGAGGTTCAGAATTGAATATTGCAAACCAATTACCACTCCTATGCAAACTAGTTGCAAATTGAGAAAAGATGATGATTCAAAGTCTACAAACCAGAGACAATACAAGTCAATGATTGGTAGCTTACTATATGTGATAGCAACCAGACCAGATGTAATGGAGGTAGTTGGATAGGTGGCATGATTTCAAGAAACACCAAAGGAATCACATGTATTAGCAGTGAAGAGGATTTTCAGATATCTCAAAGGAACAGAAGAGCTTGGATTATGGAATCCAAAAGGAAAGGATCGATCACTTATTGCCTACACAGATGCAGATTGGGCAGGTTTCATTGATGACTGACGAAGCACTAGTGGAGTAGTGTTCTACTTGGGTGAGTGTTTAGTATATTGGCTAAGCAAGAAACAATCATCAATATCTTTGTCTACAGCTGAATCAAAGTATATTGCAGCAACATGATGTTGTACTCAGGTTCTATGGATGAAACAAACTTTGACAAATATACATGTTGATTATGATGAGCCCATTCCAATCTATTATGATAATACAAGTGTCATCAGTATCTCAAAGAACCCAGTGATGCACTCCAAGATGAAGCACATTCCAATAAAGTATCACTTTCTACAGGAACAGATTGCAGAGAAGAACATCAGAGTTGAATATGTGGGCACAGAAGAACAAGTGACATACATCTTTACAAAACCGCTACCATGAGAATCCTTTGAGTATCTTCGCTAGAGACTCGGAGTAAATATGTCTTATATTTACACAAGGAAGCTCCATAAAGAGATCAGTTTCAAGAAGAGTTCAATCAGGGGGAGCAACCCTAGATGGAAAAATACATTTTCCATTGATGACAAAGGGGGAGAGATTTATCAGATCCAAAGGTAAATTCTTGGAGAAAGAGAAAAGATGCATGGTTTCAGGGGGAGTGATGGTCACAAGGGGAGCATGAGTGATATGAATTCAGTATTGCATTAGAGTGTTTCCATCAGTGTCAAATGGGGAAATTGTTGATTAATTGGGTTGATTGTCATTGATGTCAACCCTTGAAGAAAGTTTGGTAGCACAAAGGTTTGGGTAATGGACCCAAGTTTGTTTTATGGATAATGGTATGAGTTTTTTTATATTTTTAGGTAATACTATTCTTGATGGATAGTAGATGTCATGCCATTTTTTGTGGTATGTGGAATGTCACATAACTCCTCACGGTTAGAGAGTTATGGCCATGTGAATTTGGAGAACCCTCATGAGTCATCTAGAAGCCCCAAAAGGTCAAAGTAGTCAAAGTGGTTTCACAAAATAAATTATTTAAATAATAAATTTAATGGAGAAATTACTAAGTGGACAAGTGGTTAGAAGTGGGTTAGTCCTAAAATAATGAAAGTGGGTTAAGATGGTTAGAAGGTAACCCCTTGAGGAAACTACATGAAAGTATAAATAAGAGGCAAGGGTCTCTCATTTTTAAAATCAAACTTGATAATATTGAATATCTACAAGTGACTGATGTAACCAATGGATATATAAGCCAAACTTCAGAGGAAAGGTGAAGTAAAGAAGTCCGAAATTCAAGAGAGGATAAATTCTTTTCATGACGCTTTCTAAGGTATGTTATTTACAGGTCATCTCACTATTTTTGCAATAAAAAAATTTCTAGAATGATTCAGACCATGTTGGGATGTCATTGAGGAAGCATAACCAAGTAGTTGTGATAAAAATTTCATCTTGTGGGTTGTTGTATTTTTGGATTTAACGTCGTGGAAAATAGGTTTTGTGGCTAGTCCTGAAACTAGTCTAAAATAGGTGTTTCAGGTAAAAACGTCATAACTTCTTCATAACAGATCCAAATTCAGTAAGACCAAATGTATTGGTTAGAGTAGAGTCTGTAGTATTTTGTGCACAATTTTCATATCCAAACAACAAATATTCTGTGCGGGGCATGCTCTACAAGTTTGCTCTCTAGAATAAGCTAGAATTCAACAAGGTATGTCATTTTTTCTATAACTCATTTTCTGAGAGGTTCCAAGAAGTGAAACCTAGAGGAATTACATAAATGACACCGAAGAACATTGTGTACTATTTTCATATCTTTATTCATTATAGGTACATAGTTATGATTATTGTAAGTTAGGGTTGTTGACTAATCCAAAATTAGTCATGTGAGACTAAAGTAAAGTTTGATGAAAATGATAGGCTCTTGTTGTTAAAGTTAAGGAAGGCTTGCAGGTATGTGATCATATACACTAGCTCTATTACAAACTTACAAATCACATTTGGATGATGAAATTGATGAAGGCTTTTGGTTTAGGTACATGTTGGGTATATGGTTGAGACAAGTAGTTGATGAGTTGGCACATACATGAGGTGTATAGTTGATGATGTTGGTACATATTGATGAGTCATAGTTGATGAGTAGTTGATACATGATTGGTACATACTTGGTACATGGTTGGAGGCACTTATTAGTAGTATTGTTGACACATGGTTTATGGATGATGTATCATTCTTGTCTTGGTATATTATTAGAAGCACATATTGACCTTGGTGATGATTATGAGTGGTTGTGTTATGCTTGGTTGATGCACATCTTTGAGAGTTGTCTTGGTGATTGATATTGGTGAGTAGATCTGATTTGGTTGATAAGATTGATGAGACAGGTTGTTGTGATAAGTTGTTTGGACAGGTTGTTGTGACAAGTTATTTGTACAGGTTTGGTGCATGGTTGATGCACTTGTTCATGGTATAGGTTGAGGTACAGGTTGGTGCATGGTTGATGCACTTCGTTATGGTATAGGTTGATTACAGGTTGGTGCATGGTTGATGCACTTGTTTATGGTACAGTTGATTACATGTTGTTTAGAGAGGTTATTGTGATAGGTTATTTGTGCATTCTTGGTGCATGGTTGATGCATTTGCTTATGGTACAGGTTGAGGTACATGTTGGCACATGTTATTGGCACATGTTGTTATAGGTTGATTGGTACAGGTTTACAACAATATATCTCACAGTGATAGTGTGACATTGGTTCCATCATTCTACTTCTACATTAGGGTGGTTGGACGAGGCAAGGACAAGTGGTTGTAGCACCTTCTAGTTGTAGCCAGAGAACATAGGGGATTGTAGCCTCCTTTTGGTTTTAGCCAGAGAATTGAGGATTTGGAGCTTCCCTTAGGTTGTAACCTGAGAAACTAGGGGGTTGGAGGCTCCTTCCAGTTGTAGCTGGAAAACAAAGGAAGTTGGTGCTTCCAATGAATGTAATTCTTAAATACATATAAGAAAAAGAATTCTTTGGTTTTTTCTCGCTTTGGGTTTCATGTAAAAACACTGGTGTACTGTGTATTTGTATGATTGCTCATTTGTTCGTTGTTTATTTACTCTGGAATTATTGGATGATAATTCTACATTGATATAACACTTGCATTATATGGTTAAAAAGGATTAAATTGCTCTATTATTGATTCACCCCCCCCCCCCCAANAGCGAAGTTCCTTCAAGAAACAGTTTAACCACAGGAAGGAGATCATGGATTATTCTGAGAATGGAGTACCATTGTTCAATGGTCATAATGGTTTAAAGTATGATATGTGGAGTGGAAGGAAGAAAGTGTTTTTACAGGAACAGGGGTATTATATTTGGCTATCAGTCGTTATAGGATATGATAGTTCAAAAAGAGCAAAGACTGCAGCCAAAATGGAATTGAAGAAGAATAACAAAATAAAATCGGATTTCATCTAGGAAGGATTGCCTAATTCGGTAAGAGAAAGGTTGGTAAATGCTCATCATCTAGAACTTTGGGATAAGTTACATGATATATATTCTTCACCCATCACAGATTCAAAAAATACCAAAGAAGATGCAGGTATTGATCAAGAAGAAATATGTTCACCATGTCAAACAGATTTAGAAGATGAAGAGTACATAATCACCAGAGGTATGTTTTTTTGCTTTAATTGTGAAAAATGCGGACATCTTGAAATAGAATGCCATGAAGGAAATGAGACAGAAAAACTAATTGAAAACGAAGATAATTATGAAGAAAAATTGATTAGTGCTTTAGATGAACTAAGAGAAGAAAACAAGCCATTCAAGAAAGAATTGATGAAACAAAAGGAAAGTGTTCACATTTTTTAAGAAGCCCAACAGGTCATCGAGAACTTAAGAAATCATCTAGAAGAAGCTAGAAAGATCAAAGAAAATCTTGAATATCAAAAGTAGTATTTGGAAGCCAACATAGCAACACAAAAGGAAGAAGCATAAATGAGAGAGAAGATATTGACAAATCATCTTAAGGAAATAACTAAGGATCTAAATTAGCTTGAGGCAAAGTTTGGTAAAGAAGAGAAATGACTTGAAGAAGAAATAATCACATTAAAAATTCGGCTTGAAGAAGAAAAAATAATAGAAGAAGTCGTGAAGTCTCAGATAATGAAGAAAGAAGAAGAGGTTGAGAATCTTGAAGAAGAAGTTGTCACATTGAGAAATAAAATTGTCAAGCTCAACAAGAACGTTGAAGAGACAAAAACATCCACAATAGTTATAGAGAATGAAGAGAATCACTCTAGGTTGCTAGAACAAAAGAATGAAGAAAATAGAAAGAGTTATGCAGAATTACTCAAAGGAAGGAATCATGGTCAGCCAGAATATAAGAAAACTATTGAAGATACATCTTCAAGAAGACAATCCATTTTCAAGCCACAAAGAAGATTCAATCATGATCATGATTAGTCAAGGAATAAATTAAGAAGGACTACACCACAAATAAGATCATTCACTCCTAGGAATGAAAATTTCTTTTATGGTCATTGTTTTTATTGTACTAATTTTGGACATAAGGTTGCAGATTGCAGGGATTATAAAAGAAATGTTCAAGCAAGAAGTTCCCTATGTGGCCCCATGTAACATTGAATGTTACAAATTTCATAACTATGGACACATAGCTAGTGATTGTAGAAGCATGATCGATACTTCCATGAAAGAGAACATGGACATAAGATATAATAAAGTATGGATAAGAAAACAAAAAGAACATGTGAACAAATACCAGGTCTCAAAGATCGCAAGATTGGCAATAAAACAAGATGAAGAAAATTCTACAAAGAAATACATTAGATACAAAAAGGTTTGGAAAATAACTGGAAGAAAAGAAGGACATGTAAATAAGGAACAGGTTCAAGAGATTGTACTTTCATGAATTGTAGTGAAAGATGAATCCAAAGACATAAAGAAAGAAGTCAGAGCTCAGAGAGATGGTGAATCTACTAAATATGATGATGAATACACTTCAAAGAAAGAATTGTTCTGAGCCATCCGGCTTAGAGACTCCCAGATAATATGAATAATATACAGGGGGAGTCTATGTGGTAGCTGAGACAGACTAGAGAACCATCCTTCGATCAACTTGCATAATTTGAGTAGACAGATTCAATGCATTTAGTTAGCATAAGTACAATATGATAAATTAATCAATTCTAGTAGTACTTCATGATAGTACAGTGACATATGAGTCAAAATTATGGACAATTGTGTAGCAGAGTCTAGAATAGTATGAACATATATGGACTTGAAATCAACTTTTCTGAACATGGAACTTGAAAAAGAAGTCTACATTGAACAAATGGTTCCTAGAGCATCGTACTCTAGACTGGATAAATATCTACAACAAGAAAGGTTCATAAAATGAAGTGCAGACAATAACCTCTACATCAAGGTAACTCAAGATGATATTTTATTAATTGAAGTTTATATTGATGATATTATTTTTGGAAGTACTGATGACAGGTTAAGCCAAAAATTTGCAAAGGATATGAAGAATTAATTTGAAATGTCATTACTTCGAGAAATATCCTTCTTTTTGGGTCTTCAGATACATTAAAACAACCAAGAAATTTTTATTTCTCAAACTAAGTATATCAAAGAAATGTTAAAGAGGTTCAGAATGGAATATTGCAAACTAGTTACCACTCCTATGCAAACCAATTGCAAATTGAGAAAAGATGATGATTCAAAGTATATAAACCAGAGGAAATATAGGTCAATGATTGGTAGCTTACTATATGTGACAACATCTAGACCAGATGTAATGCAGGTGGTTGGATAGGTGGAACGATTTCAACAAGCGCCATAGGAATCACATGTATTAGCAGTGAAGAGGATTTTAATATATCTCAAAGGAACAAAAGAGTTTGGATTATGGTATCCAAAAGGAAAGGATCTATCACTTATTGCTAGACAGACGCAGATTGGGCAGGTTGCATTGATGACCGACGAAGCACCAGTGAAGTAGCATTCTACTTGGGTGAGTGTTTAGTATCTTGGTTGAGCAAGAAACAATCATTAGTATCTTTATCTATAGTTGAAGCATAGTATATTACATCAACATGATGTTTTACTCATGTTCTATGGATGAAACAAAATTTGAAAAATATACAGGTTGAGTATGATGAGCCCATTCCAATCTATTGTGATAATACAAGCATCATTAGTATCTCAAAGAACCCAGTGATGCACTCCAAGGCGAAGCACATTCAAATAAAGTATCACTTTTTACAGGAATAGGTTGTAGAGAAGAACGTCAGAGTTGAATATGTGGGCACAAACGAACAAGTGGAAGACATCTTTACAAAACCGCTACCACGAGAAGCCTTTGAGTATCTTCGCCAGAGAATCAGATTAATTTCTACTCCAAAATGAATTCTTTTGAATTCTTATCTTATATGTCTTATATTTTCACGAGGAAGCACCATAAATAGATCAATTTTAGGAAGAGTTCGGTCAGGGGGAGTAGCCCTGTATGGTGTTTATTAATTGGGTTAGTTTCCATTGATGTCAACCCTTGAAGAAAGTCCAGTAGAGAATTTGGGTAGCAAAAAGGTTTGGGTAATGGACCCAATTTTGTTTGATGGATAATGGTATGAGTTTTGATATATTTGGAGGTAAGACTATTATAGATGGATAGTACATGGCATGCGATTTTCATTGGTATATGGAACGCCACATAAATCCTCACGATTAGATAGTTATGGCCATGTGAAGTTGGAGAACCCTCATGAGTCATCTAGAAGCCCCAAAAACTCAAAGTGTTTGAAAAATAAATTATTGAAATAATAAAGTTAATGGAGAACTCCCTAAAATAAGGAAAGTGAGATGCTACATGAATGTATAAATAAGAGGCAAGACTCTCTCATTTAATCACTCTTGAATATCATTGAATATCTATTTTTGTGAAAGGTTATTTGGGAAGGTATTCTTGATAGAGAAAAATTGCAGCAGAAAAAGTGCGACAGGAAAACTGTGGCAGAAAATGTGCGAAAGAAAAATCGCGGAAAAAAAAGTGCAGCAGAAAAATCGCGGCAAAAAAAGTGCGGCAGAAAAATCATGACAGAAAAAGTGCGGCAGAAAAATCACGGTAGAAAAAGTACGGTAGAAAAATCGCGACAAGAACATGGTTAGGGTCTATTAATGAGAGATATGGCACATCTTGTTTGAGGTATGTTTTGTGAGCTAGTATTTATCTCTTGAGATGGTATTGGATGTTTGGTATTGCTGCATATATCATATTTTTTTAGGGATACAATTGGTATTTTGTTGTTGGTATTTGGCATATGGCTATTGGTATTTTGGTTGTGATGTGTTGTTGAAGTTGTTGGTTTAGCTTGAGGCTACATAACAGTGAGGTTGTGTCACATGATTTGATGTAATGGTTTATGGTATTTGGTTATGGATAGTGTGATGTATTGCTAAAGAACTTTTGATGGTTATATTGGTATATGTACTTGGTGTATGGTTGAGGTACATGGTTGAGACAAGTAGTTGATGAGTTGGCACACACATGAGGTGTATACTTGATGATGTTAGTACATCTTGATGAGTCATAGTTTATTTGTATGCATTATTGGTACATATTAGGTTCATGGTTGATGCACTCATTGATGGTACAGGTTGTGGTACAGGTTGGTGCATGGTTGATGCACTTATCTATGGTACAGGTTGATTACAGGTTGTTTGGACAGGTTATTGTGACACATTATTTGTACAGGTTTGGTGCATGGTTGATGCATTTGTTTATGGTACAAGTTGAGGTACAGGTTGATGTATGGTACATCTTGGCACATGTTATTGGTACAGGTTGTTACAGGTCTACAACAGTATATCTCATAGTGACAGTGTGACAATGGTTCCATCATTCTACTTCTACGTTAGGGTAGTTGGACGAGGCAAGGATAGGTGGTTGTAGCCACCTTCCGGTTGTATCTAGAGAACATAAGGGGTTGTAGAAAGAGAAATGGGGAGTTGGAGCTTCCCTCAGGTTGTAGCCTCCTTCCAGTTGCAGATGGAAAAAAAAAGGAAGTTGGTGCTTCTAATGAATGTAATTCTTCAATACATATAAGAAAAAGCATTATATGGGTTTCTCCCACTTTGGGTTTCCATGTAAAAACACTGGTGTACTGTGTATGTGTATGATTTCTCATTTGTTCATTGTTTATTTACTCTGCAATTATTGGATGATAATGCTACATTGATATAACACTTACATTATATGGCTGAAAAGGTTTAAATTGCTCTATTACTGATTCACCACCCCCTCAGTAATCCAACAATTGGTATCATAGCAGGTTCCTTCATAAATCAATTTAACCACTAAATGTTAGATCATGGAGAGAAATATGTATAAAAATGGAATACCACAATTTGATGGACACAAGTATGCATTTTGGAGTAGAAGGATGGAAACATATATACATGCACATGGGTTTGAAATTTGACAATCAGTTGTAGATGGATACAAAGAACCAACAGTTCTACTGACAAATGAAAGAGCAATGAAACTTAGGAAAAATAATTCCAAAGCCACAAATGCACTTTTGAATGGTATTTGTGAATCAATATACACTAAATTTTTACATTGTAAATTCACTAAAGAGATTTGGGACAAGCTCTAAAATATTTATGAAGGAGATTCAAAAGTCAAAGACACAAAGCTTCAAACTTAAAGAGGTCGGTTTGAACAACTAAATATGAAAGAAGATGAGAATATTGCAACTTACTTCTTACAAGTTGATGAAACAGTAAATGCAATTATATGATTGGGAGAAGAAATTAAAGAATCTGTAATTGTTCAAAAGGTACTAAGATCTCTTCCTATGAGATTTGATCCTAAGATATCAGCACTAGAAGAAAGAGAAGATCTAGACTCAATAAGCATGAACGAACTACATGGAATCTTCACAACATATGAAATGAGAATTGAACAAGAAAATCCAGATATAAAAGAAGCATCTTTCAAAGCATACAAAAGTCCAAAGAAAAAGGGAATGTAAAAAGAAAAAGAACACAGAAGCAACAATGACATCTCGGAAGGTGATGAAGAAATGGACAACTTTTTTAGAAGATTGAATAAGGGAACCAACGACAGATATAAAGGTAATTTTCCATTGAATTGTTTTAATTATGATGGTATTGGTCATTTTTCTAACAAATGTCCTCATAAGAAAAATAAGAGGAATGATGAAGATTACTCAAATATAAAAAAAATATACAAAGGAAAAAGAACCACAAAGAAAGATTTCAAGAAAATCTTATGCACCAAAGAAGACATCTCCTCATTAGATGAAGATGAAGTCAGTGACAGTGAGACAGAAAGAGTTCTATTCATGGCAGTAGAAGACTCTGACAAAGAATACAATGAAGAAGAATATGAAGAGGCTGAAGAAGAATATGAAGAGGCTGAAGTTGACTATCGAGAAGAATGTTTGTGTCTCATAGAAGTTATAAGAAGAGAGAAGAAGAAAAGAAAGAAGCTACAATCGAAACTAGACAAGAAAGAAGACACTCGTGAACTAGAACAAATGATCATAGATTTGAAGGTTAAAATAGAAGAAGATAAAAGAATTGAAGAAGCACTCAAAGAACAACTAGAAGAAAGAGATATGATCATTGGAAATTTGGAAGCAGAGATTGTCATATTAAGAAAGGATATTCAAAAGAAAAATATGAAGAACAAATCAAAATTTTTGGATGACATTATCAGTAGTCAAAAACCTCATCATGACAAGTCCAGACTTGGATACAATTAGACAGAAAAGGGATCAAGCTCCAAAACAACAAAACAAGAAACATATCCAAAAATCTATGTAGAAACAATCAAAGGGGATAGGAAGATATACAAGGAAGATTACAGGGACACTCATCCACCGAGAAGATTCAGATTTTAGAATCAACAACTGACAGATAGGCCTTAGGAAGAAGAAGGATTCAGAAGAGAAACTCCTTTTAGAAGATCTTCAACACCCAAGTATCAAACTATATTTTTTGGTTTATGTTATGCATGTAATAATTTTGGACATAAATCTATGAATTGCATAACTAACAGTAGTAACATAAACAACTTTGAAAGTCATACACAAAAGGGTTATCCAAGAAGGCCTAGTGAAACACAGAGAAGAAGTTACAACATGTTTGAATCATTGAGAACTAAAGTGGAATGATACAAGTGTAACAAATTTGGACACATGGCCAAAGATTGCAGAATGATAATTCCTCCTAGAGAACCACAACAAAACAACAACAATCACAGAAAAGAACCTTAGAAGAGAACATGGATAAGAAAGCATAATCAATATAGCAATGAAGAATGCACATTCTTTCTACAAGATAAGAAGAAGAAACGTGGTTGGTATGTTTATAGTGGTTGTTCAAAACACATGACAAGTGATAAATACATGTTTCTTACATTAATAAAGGAAAGAGATAGATCATTCTCCTTCGAAAATGATGATTCAGCTAAAATAATTGGAAAAGACACAGTCAGAATTGGAAACAAGAATACCAAGGAAAAAAATGTTCCACTAGTAGAAGATATGAAACATAATCTTTTAAGTGTGATTCAAATGTGTGAACAAGGTCATAACGTTACTTTCAATTCATAAAAGTGTGAGATAAGAAAAGATGGTTCAGGAAAATTGATTGCAACAACTACAAGAACTTCGAGCAACATATATGTACTAAGTGAAATTGGAAATGAAAAGTGTTGTCTAGGAAAGGAAGATGAAAGTTGGGTATGGCATAGAATAATGGGTCACATACACTTTGATAACCTTGTCAAAGTCGGAAAAAAAGAAGTAGTTAGAGAAATTCCCCAGATTACGAAACCAACCAATGCTTTATGCAAGCGTTGTCGACAAGGAAAGAAAACAAAGACTAGGTTTAAATCAAAAGAATCTTCAACAACAAGACCACTGGAAATTGTGCATACTGATCTAGTTGGACCAACTAAAATAAAGAGTTTAAAAGGTGAGATATACTTTATGTTATTAGTTGATGATTATACAAGAATGAATGTAGTTTTCTTTCTCAGGAATAAGTCGAAAGCTTTTGAAAATTTCAAGGTCTACAAGGAAATGGTTGAAAATGAAATGGATTCAAAAATAAAAAAATTTAGATCTGATAATGGAGGAGAGTTCACTTCAAAGTAATTTATGGACTACTACAACATGCATGGAATAAAAAGGCAATTCTTCATTGCTAGGAAACCTCAACAGAATGGAGTTGTTGAAATAAAGAACATGATAGTACAGGAAATGACTCGAACAATGTTAATGGATTCCAAATTGATAGATATATTTTGGACACATGCAGTGCATACAATGGTTCGCATTCAAAACACAGTAGTGCTCAGAAACAACACTGAAAAAACTCTTTACGAGCCATGGAAAGGAAGACTAGAAAATGTGAAGCACTTTAGAGTATTTGGAAGCAAATGCTACATCAAAAGAGAATATGGAAGAATGGGAAAGTTTGAATCTCGTGTGGACAAAGGAGTACTTGTTGGTTACTCAAGTACAAGGAAATCATACACGTGTTACAATTTGAGGTTGAACAAAGTTTTAGAAAGCCTCAATGTTACAATTGATGAAACAGGTGGATGAGAATTAAAGGAAAAAGAAAACGAATCAATGGAACAACTTTTTGAAGAAGAAGCAGAAGATGAAGAAGAAGTAGAAGGGGAAGATGAAGAGGATCAGATATAAGTAGAAGAGAAAGTTCATCAAGTTCCTCCAAAGAAACCTAGAAAACGAGTACAGAAGAATCATCCTTCAGATCATATTATCGGAAACAAAGATGTAGGAGTTGAGACTAGAAGAAGAATTTGTTCACCAGAACAAATGCACCTATCACTCTCATCTACGATTGAACCAAACCATTTTGAAGAGGCCATCAATGATGAATTTTGGAGCAAGGCCATGGATGAAGAATTGGATCAAATAGAGAAGAATGACACTTGGGAATTGGTTCCAATACCAAAGAATAAGAATGTGATTGACACAAAGTGGGTATTCATAAATAAATTAAATGAATATGGATAGGTTACAAGGAACAAAGCTAGATTGGTATGTAAAGGATACACACAGGTTGAAGGAATTGACTTTGAAGAGACATTTGCTCCAGTTTTCAGAATGGAAGCAATCTGATTGCCCCTAGCTTATGCATGCTTCAATAATATTAAAGTGTATCAAATGGACGTGAAATCATCTTTTCTAAATGGGGAACTTGAAGAAGAAGTCTACATTGAACATATAGAAGGATTTCGGTTGCTAGAGAATGCAAATTATGTGTGTAAATTGAAGAAGACCTTTTGTGGTCTAAAATAGGCTCCTAGAGCATGGTACTCTAGACTAGATAAATATCTACAACATGACGGGTTCATAAAAGGAAGTGCAGACAACAACCTCTACATCAAGGTAAGTCAAGATAATATTTTATTATTTGAAGTTTATGTTGATGATATTATTTTTGGAAGTACTGATGACAGGTTAAGACATAAATTTACAAAGGATATGCAGAATGAATTTGAAATGTCATTGCTTGGAGAACTATCCTTCTTTTTGCATCTTCAAATACATCAAAGAAACCAACGAATGCTTATTTCTCAAACTAGGTATATTAGAGAAATGCTAAAGAGGTTCAGAATGGAAGATTGCAAACCAGTTACCACTCCTATGCAAACCAATTGCAGGTTGAGAAAAGATTATGATTCAAAGTCTACATACCAGAGGTAATATAGTTCAATGATTGGTAGCTTACTATATGTGATAGCATCAAGACTAGATGTAAAGTAGACAATTGGACAGGTGGCACGATTTTAAGAAACACCAAAGGAATCACATGTATTAACTGTGAAGAGGATTTTCAGATATCTCAAAGGAACATAAGAGTTTGGAATATGGTATCCAAAAGGAAAGGATCTATCACTTATTGCCTACACAAATGAATATTGGGCAGGTTGCATTGATGATCAATGAAGCACCAGTGGAGCAGCGTTCTACTTGGGTGAGTGTTTAGTATAATGGTTAAGCAAGAAACAATCATCAATATCCTTATCTACAGCCGAGGAAGAGTATATTGCAGAAAAATCATGTTGTACACAGGATCTATGGATGAAACAAACTCTGACAGATATACAGGTTGAGTATGATGAGGTCATTCCAATCTATTGTGATAATACAAGCGTCGTCAATATCTCAAAGAACCTAGCGATGCACTCCAAGATGGAGTACATTCCAATCAAGTATCACTTTCTACGGGAACAAGTTGCAGAGAAGAACATCAAATTTGAATATGTGGGCACAAAAGAACAAGTGGTAGATATCTTTACAAAACTGCTTCCAAGAGAAGCCTTTGAGTATCTTCGCTAGAGACTCAGAGTAATTTCTACTCCAAAATGAATGCTTTTGAATGCTTATCATATATGTCATATATTTACATGAGGAATCACCATAAAGAGGACAGTTCAAGTTGTGAGATCAGTTTTAGGAAGAGTTCATTTAGGGGGAGCAACCCTAGATGGAAATATACCTTTTCCATTGATGATAAAGGGGGAGAGATTTATCAGATGCAAAGATAGAATTTCTTGGAGAAAGAGCACAAAGGCATGGTTCCAGGGGGAGAATGACTAATATGACTTCAGTATTGCATCAAAGGGTTGCCATCAATGCCAAAGGGGGAGATTGTTGATTAATTGGGTTAGTTTCCATTGATGTCAACCCTTGAAGAAAGTCTAATAGAGAATTCTGGTAGCATAAAAGTTTGGGTAATGGACCCAAGTTTGTTTGATGGATAATGGTATGAGTTTTGATATATTTTCAGGTAAGAATATTCTATATGGATAATACATGCCATGCCATTTTTGGTGGTATGTAGAACATTACATAACTCCTCACAATTAGAGAGTTATGGCCATGTGAAGTTGGAGAACCCTCATGAGTCATCCAGAAGCCCCAAAAATTCAAAGTGTTTGCAAAAGAAATTATTTAAATAATAATGTTAATGGAGAACTCCCTAAAATAAGGAAAGTGGGATGTTACATGAAAGTATAAATAAGAGGCAAGGCTCTCTCGTTTAATCACACTTGAATATCATTGAATATCTATTTTTGTGAAATGTTATTTGGGAAGGTATTATTGATAGAGAAAAATTGCAGCATAAAAAGTGTGACAGGAAAAGAGTGGTAGAAAAAGTGTGGAAGGAAAAGTGTGGTAGAAAAAGTGCAACAAAAAAAGTTCGACAGAAAAATCGCAGCAGAAAAAGTGCGGCGGGAAAAGTGTGGCAGAAAAACTGCCGCAGAAAATTTGAGGCAGAAAAAGTGCGGCAAAAAAAGTGTGGCAGAAAAATCGCGGCAGGAAAAGTGCAATAGAAAAATCGCGGCAACATGGTTGAGGTCTATTTATGAGAGATATGGCACATCTTGTTTGAGGTATGTTTTGTGAGCTAGGGTTCAGCTCTTGAGATGGTATTGGATGTTCAATATTACTGCATATATCATATTTGTTTAGGGATACAATTGGTATTTTTTTGTTGGTATTTGGCATATGGGTATTGGTCTTTTGGTTGTAATGTGTTGTTGAAGTTGTTGGTTTAGCTTGAGGATACATAATAGTGAGGTTGTGGCACATGGTTTGATGTAAGGGTTTATAGTATTTGGTTATGGATAGTGTGATGCATTGCTAAAGAAATTTTGATGGTTATATTGGTATATGTACTTGGTGTATGGTTTAGGTACATGGTTGAGACAAGTAGTTGATGAGTTGGCACATACATGCGGTGTATACTTGATGTTGGTACATCTTGATGAGTCATAGTTGATGTGTATACATGATTGGTACATATTGGGTGCATGGTTGATGCACTCGTTGATGGTACAGGTTGAGGTACAGGTTGGTGCATGGTTGATGCACTGGTCTATGGTATATGTTGATTACAGGTTGTTTAGACAGGTTATTGTGACAGGTTATTTGTATAGGTTTGGTGCATGGTTGATGCATTTATTTATGGTACAAGTTGAGGTAAATGTTGATGTATGGTATGTTGAGGAAAAGATATGAAATGATCTTACTCAAGCATTTTTAGATTATGCTTGGCTAAAAAAAAATAGACTGGAATATCACCCTATGTTTATAGCCATCAAAAATAAAATCCTAACTCACAAGTATTGATTACAAGTGCTTAGGATAGTATTTTTCAAAATTAAAAGCTTGCTGGAAAATTCATTTTAATATGATTTTCTGAATATAACAATTGTTGAAATAAATGTAGAGACAGAAGTAAAGAAACCAAGATGATAATCAAGACAAATGAGACATAAAACAATCCTTTAGTTCATTCCAATTCATCAAAGAGTCATTCTCTTTACAAAACTTCATGCAGAAATTTTGTACCAAAGTCAAACTTAGACATCCCTGATGGAACATAAAAAATGACCTCTGACAAAAAATAAAAATTGAACTCTAAAAGCTGGATCAACTTGCCACGGATTGTTGCCACTCGACTCTGCACAATAGCCTTTGTCAGTCATAAAAAATAATTCACAAACAGACAAGTCTACATAGACTATGAATGATAAATCAACACCTCTTAAAAACAAGTGTTTGAATGATGTAATTCAACCCTGAATCTTGTTGTCTACAATAAGACCCTGCTATCATAAAAAAGAATTAGGTTTGTGATAAATTAAGGAATGAATGAAAAATGAACTATCTCGGCATAAACTCAAAGAGAAAACCTTAGTATGTTTCTCCTTCTATCCTTTTCTTGTTCCTCCCTTTCCTTTTTCCCTTAAGCAAATTAGAATTGGTTGAAGTAGTTGAACTACCTCATTAGTTAAGTTAACTAAAAGACTCAACCAACCTTTTAATTAGGGGGAAAAGTAATAATCATAATAAGGGTTATAAATAAATAATAACTAGTAGGTGGGACCCCTTGTGACTCCCTTTAGCTCTTAAAAATCATAACATAACTAGTTAATTAAGAAAAACACCCCTCCTTGTGACTCCCATCGTCACATTAACACTTGACAATTTATCTCATTGATATTTGAAATTATTTTCAAAAAATATATTACTCATATATCCAAAGAAAACATGTTGTCCAAAACTTCTAAAGTCAATTTTCATCAACAATAAATAACATAAGAACTCAAAAACCATATTTCCCACTCTGAGATGCAATATTTCCTTGATTTTTGTTGTCACCCTTCAATTTTTCTAAATTTTCCTTTGGTTGCATTGAGCCTTTAGGCCTAATCTCATTGATCACATGAGAACAATTGTCCCTCAAATTCATCTGGGAAGACACAGATTTATCAGAACCATTGGAGGGTGAGGAAGGGGCAACAATGGCTTTTCCTTTGTCAAGGGCATGGTGGGCCTTGGTTTTCAACCTTTTTCTAGCATGAGAGGACTAAACTGGTGAGTGGATAGGTGCATCTTAGGCAATCTGGTTGATAGGTGGTGGAGCAGGCAAGGACAAATTGGACCAGCCACGATGTTGGGAGACTTTTGGGTGGACAATCTCCTGCCATCCATCATTTTCAAGAACCTTGGGTTGCAATGAGACATGAGGGGGCATGGGAATACCAGGGGCTTGTGGATCTTGGAAAGGAGGCCTTTCAGGCGTAGTTGGACCACTCATTGCCCAATCCAATTGAAAAACCTGGCCTGAAACAACTGACCTAAATCTTGTGAGTCAGCGTTAAAGTGTATGGAGAATATTGGCTTTCTTGGGCCTCTGTTCCAATTACCTCACCCTCGGTTTCCTCTACCATGGCTACCTCAGCTGAAGAATCTCATTCCTGCATGCATGATCAATTATCAAATATTCCTTTACAACCCTACATGACAACTCCCTAAAAATATGAAATAGACTTTGTCTCAACAACATATCAGACTCATGCAATCCAAACCATATAAATTGTTTAACTGTAGTCAATGAGTAGCGTGTGAACAAAAGGTCCTGGGATATGTGATGGGTTTAGCGAAATATGATATAATGAGGGGGTAAAGAAACACGGTTACTGCTCAAAGACAACACACAATTAACTGTAATGAAAACCAAATAAAATATCACTGTGATCCAACCAAGAAACTAATACTTCAAACTACTTCAATACATAATTCTTCTTGACTGTAATTAAATTTTAGAACAGGGAGTGAAAAATGAATGTGGGAAGGTGATGGGGTTGTAATTAGACAAAAGTGAAATAATGGCAGGGAAAGAGAGCAGATATTGTTCATAAAATTAATTAATTAATCCATAAAACCATTCTGTAAAAGGAAATAACACCAACCAAATAATCACTGTGATCAAATGATCAAATACGGTGTAAAATATTCAATCGATTATGTACATTAACTTGCTCATTGTTTGTAATCAAATATTTAACACATTGTCATCAAACAAGACAATATGAATTCCACAACAACCTGTAGAGGAGCTCTGTTTCTTCTCATTTATCCATTTAATATCTTAAAACAATTCCCAAATGATTAAACAATCACTTATTTCCACTATGTTCAGCATCAAAATCAACCACCTTCCATTAACACAGACATAAAAGCATGCCCGATTTTATCCCTCAAATCCATCTAACAATCAAATTGTAATGAGACCATACTTTCACTGCACCCGTGCCTATCTCTATTAAGATGTATGATATTCATTAAGCATACATAATAGACAGTCAAACACAATGATCCATATTTTAATTGCAAACATCTTGACTTGCCATTAGACAACAATCACCATTACCATTCATATGACATTGTGGGGTACACAGACCACTCAACAAAACATGAGATCATTTATGTGACTGACATGACTAACTATTTTGAGTCTGAACATCCACAATGTTGGTCTATCAATCCAATCAATGAGGCAACACCAATATGCCCGATCTCGTCTCACAAACTGATATAAACAAAACCATTTTTAAAAACTTGTGACCCTCTCTGAAGGTGCAATCAAAATAATACCCATAACATATACAATGGAGGGCCATGCCATGATTACCATGATTGTAATAGTCCCATTCAAAAATTTAAACACCAGTCACAACAATCATTAACTCAACTTATCATGTTGTAGGAATGCCACACATACCCACGCATCACGCACGAAGCAATGTTGTGACTTAATCAATTAAAAATAGTGTTGGGTTATCAATTCAATAATCACAATGTAAAAGACAACGATTTTGTATTCGATTTAACCAATCATCTGATTAACCATGTTGAGCTTATCCATTCAATTATAATAACAAATGCAGTGACTAGATACCAAAACCAACACCACTATCAACATAATCAACGGGGCGAGCCAATAATAAAACTCCATCAACAATACACCACCAATCCATAAAAATCAATAGTATACCCGACAGGCCATAGTGGTCCCCTCTATCAACACTCGGGATTGAAAAATCAAGGGCTTTGTGTGTGGACCAACACAGGGAGACTAGAGTCGACTCCTCTCATTGGTGAAAACCTCTGAGACCAACGATGCACACATAGGGTATACCACAATTGACTTCACAGACTGGGTGACAATTCCCGTGATAGGAGAGACTATGAACAGAGGATAAAGGCTCCATTTTGGCCTTGTAACAATACTTAACACATGGAGGTTATAACCCTCATGACTCTCGTATCCAACCAACTAACAACGCTGAGAGGAAACAGAGCCAAGAAGAAGCAATATAACCCACTGTGCAACCCTTAGTAGCATGAACAACCCATACCCAAGCGAAACAATGCGCAATGACACAAGGCATTTCATACTCAGTAAACCCCATAACAACACACAATTGGGTATGGTGATAAGAAAGCATGGAGACGACCAACCAATCTAGACCAAATAAAAACCCTTCGACCAAACCCAATAAGAATGACAGAGGGCCTTCATGGCTTCTAACACTCAGAATGATCAATAACACTGTGACTTCAAACATTATTGCAAATGAAAACCACACCAACGATTTATTCCAGAAAAATATCACAAATATACACAATTGTTAGACTTAAAGAAAGAACAGACCCATACATTATGAGCCAATATCTATTTCATAACCAGAGTAGATTCATGGATGGCGAAAAGGCATATATGTAACCAAAAGCACCTTAAAATGCGAGTTGGACGAGCGGTTCTCCCTCTGCTTGAAATTTGGAGCCTAACCACAACAAACACAATTGAACAATAGCCCGACTAGAGTGGTTTCCAGTGGAAGGAGTAAGGGTGGCATGCAATAAATGCATGTCGCCTCCACCCTCTAGTCATTAAATTCTTCAGTACACGCAAGACCATTAATCTATTAACCATTCAATTAAACCATGCATTGGAATTAGCATCTATCACTTTTCAAATGCGCCACCCACATCATATCTTACCATTTCCAACTATGTGATAATTCATATTAACCATGTCTTTGTATAACTCAATAAATCACATAGCTATTAAATTGTTAGCTAGGATTATCAACGATCATTTCAATTTCAATGCATGTAGATTAGTATATTATCATAGTCTAGTTCCTTCCTTTTGCATTTTGTTACATTGATTTTATTTCTTTCCCACTGCTCTTATATATTATTACTAACATGTCTCTTGTGAAGGTGTCCCATTAATGGATCCAAGAACTGATAGCAATGATAACAATGGATAACATAGGCTGTCGTAACATAAAATTTGAGCCTAGAGTAGCAGAAAAAACACATACCATGCCTTATCCATCATCCAATTGTCACAATTAGAACCAACACATAATAGGTCTTATCCATTGCCAATAAAACCAATATTTCATCAACCATGTAAGCAATGTCGAACAATAGCATAAACATGAAATAAGAACCATATATGATCTCCCAATCTACAAGGGGGTCCCACCTACTAGTATTATTTATCTTGTTATCTTATAATAATAGGCTTTAGCAATATTTTGCGGGCAAAACCTCATTTTGGTTTTGATCATCAACATGGTACATGTTGGCACATGTTATTGGTACAAGTTGTTATAGTTTGATTATAGGTTCATTGGTACAGGTCTACAACAGTATATATCACAGTGATAGTGTGATAATGGTTCCATCTTTCTACTTCTACATCAGGGTGGTTAGACGGGGCAAGGATAGGTGGTTGTAGTTCAGTTCTATCTGGAGAACATAGGGGTTGTAGCCTCCTTCTGGTTGTAGCTAAAGAATTGGGGAGTTGTAGCTTCCCTCAGGTTATAGCCTAAGAAACTAGGGGGCTAGAGCCTCCTTCTAGTTGCAGCTGGAAAACAAAGGAAGTTGGTGCTTCCAATGAATGTAATTCTTCAAGACATATAAGAAAAAATATTATGTGGTTTTCTCTCGCTTTGGGTTTCCATGTAAAAACACTGGTGTACTATGTATGTGTATGATTGCTCATTTGTTAATTGTTTATTTACTCTGCAATTATTGGATGATAATGCTACATTGATATAACACTTGCATTATATGGTTGAAAAGGTTTAAATTTCTCTATTACTGATTCACCCCCCTTCTCAGTAATCCAATAGATGGAAAGATACATTTTCCATTGATGGAAAAGGGGGAGAGATTTATCATATGCATTGGTAAATGATTGGAGAAAGAGGAAAGAGGCATGGTTTCGGGGGGAGCGATGGTCACAGGGGGAGAATGAGTGATATGAATTCATTATTGCATCATAGTGTTGTCTTCAATGCCAAAGGGGGATATTTTTGATTAATTGGGTTGGTTGTCATTGATGTCAACCCTTGAAGAAAGTCTGGTAGCAAATTCCAGTAGCACAAAGGTTTGGGTAATGGAACCAAGTTTGTTTTATGGATAATGGTATGAGTTTTGATATATTTTTAGGTAATAGTATTCTAAATGGATAGTACATGTCATGTCATTTCTGATGGTATGTGGAATGTCACATAACTCCTCACGGTTAGAGAGTTATGGCCATGTGAAGTTGGAGAACCCTCATGAGTCATCTAGAAGCCCCAAAAGGTCAAAGTAGTCAAAGTGGTTGCACAAAAAAAATTATTTAAATAATAAAGTTAATGGAGAAATTACTAAGTGGACAAGTGGTTAGAAGTGGGTTAGCCCTAAAATAAGGAAAGTAGTTTAAGATGGTTAGAACGTAACCCCTTGAAGAAGCTACATGAAAGTATAAAGAAGAGGCAAGGGTATCTCATTTTTAAAATCACACTTGATCATATTGAATATCTAGAAGTGACCAAGGTAACCAAAGGATATCTAAGTCGAATTTCAGAGGGAAGGTGAAGTAAATAAGGCCAAAATTCAAGGGAGGATAAATTCTTTTGATGATGCTTTCTAAGGTATGTTATTTACAGGTCATCTCACCATTTTCGCAATAAAATTTTTTCTAGAATGATTCAGATGATGAAATTGGGATACCATTGAGGAAACATATCCAAGTAGTTGTGATAAAAATTTCATATTTTGGGTCATTTTATTTTTGGATTTACACCCCGTGGAAAATAGGGTTTGTGGCTAGTCCTGAAACTAGTCTAAAACATGTGTTTCGAGTAAAAACGTCATAAATTATTCATAACAGATCCAAATTTAATAATACCAAATGTATTGTTTAGAGTACATCCTATAGTATTTATTTTACAATTTTCATATCCATACAACAAATATTTTGTGTGGGGCACGCTCTATAAGTTCACTCTCTAGAATAAGCTAGAATTCAACGAGGTATGTCATTTTTGCTATAACTCATTTTTTGAGAGGTTCCAAGAAGTGAAACCTGGATGAATTGCATAAATGAAACTAAAGAACATTCTGTATTATTTTCAAATCTTTATTCATTACAGGTACATAGTTATGATTATTGCAAGTTAGGGTTGTTGACTAATCCAAAATTAGTCATGTGAGACTAAAATAAAGTTTGATGAAAATGTTAGTCTCTTGTTGTTAAAGTTAAGGAAGGTTTGTAAGTATGTGATCATATACACCAAGTCTATTATAGAGTTACAAATCATATTTGGATGTTGAAATTGATGAGGGATTTTGGTTTAGGTACATGTTGGGTACATGGTTGAGACAAGTAGTTAATGAGTTGGCACATACATGAGGTGTATAGTTGATGATGTTGGTACATCTTGATGAGTCATAGTTGATGAATAGTTGATACATGATTGGTACATACTTGGTACATGGTTGGAGGCACTTGTTAGTAGTATTTTTGAGACATGGTTTATGGATGATGTAACATACTTGTCTTGGTATATTATTAGAAGAACATATTAATCTTGTTGATGATTATGAGTTGTTTTGTTATGATTAGTTGATGCACATATTTGAGAGTTGTATTGGCGATTTATATTGGTGATTAGATTTGATTTTGTTTATAAGATTGATGAGATAGGTTGTTTGTACAGGTTTGGTGCATGGTTGATCTGCTTATTCATGGTATAGGTTGACGTACAGGTTGGTGCATGGTTGATGCATTTGTTTATGGTACAGATTGATTACAGGTTGTTTGGTATAGGTTGGTGCATGGTTGATGCACTTGTTTATGGTACAGGTTGATTACATGTTGTTTGGACAAGTTATTGTGACAGGTTATTTATATAGGCTTGGTGCATGGTTGATGCATTTGTTTATGGTACATGTTGATGTATGGTACATGTTGGCACAGGTTATTGGTACAAGTTGTTATAGGTTGATTACAGTTTGATTGGTATAGGTTTACAACAGTATATCTCACAGTGATAGTGTGACAGTGGTTCCATCATTTTACTTCTACGTCAGGGTGGTTGGACAGGGAAAGGACAGGTGGTTGTAGCACCTTTCGCTTGTAGCTGGATAACATAGAGGGTTGTAGCCTCCTTCTAGTTGTAGCCAGAGAATTGGGGAGTTGGAGCTTCCCTCAAGTTGTAGCCTAGGAAACTAGGGGCTTGGAGCCTCCTTCTAGTTGTAGCTGGAAAACAAAGGAAGTTGGTGCTTCTAATGAATGTAATTCTTAAAGACATATATGAAAAATCATTATGTGGTTTTATCTCGCTTTGGTTTTCCATGTAAAAACGTTGGTGCATTGTGCATGTGTATGATTGCTCATTTGTTCATTTTTTATTTACTCTGCGATTATTGGATGATAATGCTACATTGATATAACACTTGCATTGTATGGTTAAAAATGATTAAATTTCTCTATTACTTATTCACCCTCCCTCTCAGTAATCCAACATGATCCAAATCTTCCCAAGTACATGTATGGATATGGATGGAAAGAGTGAATGTGATAGGAATGATAATGATGAGAGAGTGAATAGAATGATGGTAAAATGCACTAAGTTCTCACAATATATTTGCATGTTTCCATCTTAACACTATTCATGATGGGAACTACATGGTCCCCCACTTGGTCATATGTTCCTCAAATTTAGGAACTTAGGATAAATATATATCCCATAAATTAGACTTTAGGAAATATTATTAAAATATTCCATTGGCCTAAGCCCCCTTGGCTTAGTCTATCTTCCTAGACTCTTACCCCCCTTTCCCTCTAGTGTAGAGTTATAGCCCCCCATACTCTTTTTGTCTAGTTGGTCTGGAGTAGTGATGTATTTTTATTAATACTCCGAGTGTGATTACATATTACAATGATAGGATAATTGTCCTTTTATCATCTGGTATTTCCAACCTAATAACCAAATAGGCACTCTGGGCTCAAAACATATATACAAAGGAAATCTGACCCAAAATATCCTAGCTCACTAGGATATTTACAATTGGGGTTCGGACTAGGGTATTACACAAAAGTATTGCAACAAGTGCCCCCTCAATTTGGGAGGACTAACCCCTAGAATATTCAAACAGAAGCAAGTGAAAGGAACATGAGGGAGGGGAGAGAATGTTCTAGACAAATATGAGAAGAGAAGTGGACGAGGGTAGTGCACGAGGGCATGGGCAAAAAAAATTTCTGAGGAAAATAGGAAACTTACTAGGGAGCTATTGGTAATATGGGAGTAGAGAATTCCCAAAATCAAACTTGAGTAGAAAGGGTCATGAATTAATTATTTTTAAGCTAGGAACTAGAACTAAGATGGGAGGACATTGAGGGATTACAAAGGACATGAAGGGACTCCCTTTTGCAGTTATAGCCAGCTAGGAAAGTATATGAAATTTCATGGTGGTTGTGAAATCAATGGGTATAAGGAATTTATGTTGTTTCATGTTAATGAGGGAGAGTAGTCTTCACGTTAAAACCCAAAACATTTGAGAAACATGTGCATTCCCCTGGTGGTATCATGGCTTGGAACGAGGGTGGCCTATTGTAAAAATCTTAAGTGTAGCAGAGCCTACAATTGGGTGGAGAAGTATTCACCCTTATTTTGTTTCCAAG
>ML785857.1:326906-337967 GCA_009831015.1 Picea engelmannii
TAGCCTTCTGCAGGTAGAAGCCTACGTACTAGTATGAGTCTACACTAGTACATTGTTGTAGAATGTTTTCTTAATAATAATCATTAAAGATAGAGACAACAACAGCGGTGGTTTTCTCCTTATTTGGGTTTCCACCTTAAATCTTGGTGTTCATGTGTCCTATTCATTCGTGTTAGTTTATTTTGTTGAATTACTGTTTAAAAGACATCTGATGAATGAAGAAATCCATAATATGATCTCTGGATGCACTACTATTTTCATAAGAATATACAATAACTGGTCTCTATAAAGTAGACTAAGATTTTTCAGTGAAAGAAAAGTGAAAAATTGTTAATAAGCTCAAAATACTGATTCACCCCCCTCTCAGTATTTTTCAACAAGGATGTGTAAATAGAGTATAATAATTGAGGACTAGATATCCATGGTTTGTTAATTGTATGAGTAAATCTTCCTTGTTGATGTGTGTCTCTATGAGATAGAAATACATATGGGTAAATCATGTAAATACCCTTGAATATCTAGTAACCCCTTCTTGGGATATTTCATAAACTCATGGGTTGTAGCCACCTAGGCCACAAAACCCATGTCTGGAGCATGCATGGATTACCTAACTATATAATTTATGTTGTTTACGAAATGAATTTGCATAATGGGTTATCCTTGTTCAAGTGATTATGCAGAGGAACTTGGGTTCCTAGCCCTCAAATAGATTTGAGAAAGGCAAGGACTAGTAAGGGATTGGTTTCCCGAGGATTATTTTGAACCTTTACCAGAAAATGACTAAGTTTCGATAGGTGATCTTGACCATCCATTAGTGGGTTGAGAGGTGATCACAACCATCCATCAAAAAACTAGGCGTTGGAAGGATTCATAAATGACATAATGCTAAGGTGTAGGCGCAATCCCGAGAGGTCATGGGTTGTTGATTCGCAGTGATCTTGACCATTTGTCGAAGATCGGAGGGCGGGAAAAGTATTTCGAAAAGACTTTTTCAAATGCATTGTGGAGATTTTATGTTCCAAATAGAAGAGCTCAACAACCCATGAGTGAGTTTTGCATGTATTCCCTTCATTGGGAGTCGAAATTCAGAAAGGTCGTATGACCTATTGGCACAATTAAGCATTGTGTATATTTTTTCTTAAAGTAGGTTTTTTGGATCGTTAATCTCAATCAATCCGGACCATATAATCTCGTAGGTGGCATTTTACCATGGGTTGTTCCTTGCGAAAAGGTTGTGTGGGCGTCAAGCTCGAGTAGGCCACAAGCACAAGCCTGAATGGGCATGAGCCATTGGATTAGAAAGGAAGGAATCCATACCATTAAATTTAGTGGTAACAATGGCCTAATAAGGATCATGTTGGTTTAGGGACCCATGTTGATCAAGATCATCTATTAGTACCATTTTCCATTCATCTAATCTATCAGATTGGCATGTTTCCTTGTAAGGGTCTTGTGGCAACATGGATGGCACGTCAACTCATCAAGTTAGAATGCCACGTGAGAACATAGGGTTAGGACACACACCAACAAAGGGAATATGTGTCAGATATTGTTGTGTGGCAGAAGGCACATGAAAAGGGGATAGTTGTCCTCTGTGAAGTGGTCGAAGTGAAAAGAGAGGCTAATATTGGTCGATCACTTCTGAACCCAAAGAGGTGGAGAGCCATTGATCATGTATGATTTGGTCCATTTGATATTTTAGAAGAGTTGTAGTCATGAGTTTTATTTTGGGAAAATATTCCTGAGGGTTGGACCCGATGGAAGGAGTCTGACTGTGGTGTTGCAAGATGGTGCAAACCCAATAGAATTGCGAGGGAGGTTCCCTATGGTAAAATCTTGTGCAGGCAGGAGGATTCCCCAATGGGGATGTTCTGAGAGACTCGCGAGCTATGGAGGCCCAATGACTGACATTTGCGGCGATCACATCAGATACACATGGATGAAGTGAAGTAATTAGAATTGAAAGCTCCATATTTATTTAGGGAGATATAACTTTGTAACTAGATCTTAGTTTTGAGTATGGTTACAGTCGTTGAAAATATGTTGAGTAGATTCCATATGTGGGTTGATATCTGAGAAAGGAGTTTGTATTTTAAGAGAAAATTAGGATTGTTTTCTTGAGGATTTTTTTGAACCTTTACCAGAAAATTACTAAGTGTTGAGAGGTGATATTTATCATCCATTAGTGGGTTGAGAGGTGATCTCAACCATTCGTTGAAAAACTAGGCATCATAAGGATTTAGAAATGACATAAGGCTAAGTTGTAGGTGCAAGCCCGAGAGGCCGTGGGTTGTTGATTCATATTGATTCCAACAAAGGGAATATGTGTTGGAGACTGTTGTGTGGCAGGAGGCACATGAAAAGGGGACAATTTTATTCTATGAAGTGGTTAAAGAAAAAAGAGAAGCCAATATTGGTCGAGCACTTCCGAACCCAAAGAGGTGGAGAGACAATATTGGTCGAGCACTTATGAACCCAAATAAGTGATGTAATAAGAATCGAAAGCTCAATATTTATTTAGGGAGACATAAATTTCTAACTAGATCTCAGTTTTAAGCATGGTTACAATCGTTGAAAATCTCTTGAGGAGAAGATTCCATCTCTGGGTTGAGATATGAGAAAGGACTTTGGATTTTAAGAGGAAATTGGGACTGGTTTCCCAAGGATTTTTTTGAACCTTTACTAGAAAATGATTAAGTTTTGAGAGGTGATATTGACCATCCATTAGTGGGCTGAGAGGTGATCTCAACCAGCCATATAAAAACTAGGCGTCGGAAGGATTCATAAATGACATAAGGCTAAGTTGTAGGTGCAAGCCCGAGAGGTCATGGGTTGTTTATTTGCAGTGATCTTGACCGTTTGTCAAAGATCGGTGGGTGGGAAAATTATTTCAAAAATCCTATTTCAAATGAGTCATGGGGAGTTGGTGTTCTAAAGAGGAGAGATCAACATCCCATGTGTGAGTGTTGCATGTATTCCCTTAATTCGGAATCAAAATTCGGAAAGGTTGTATGACCCATTGGCACGATTAAGCATCATGCATATTTTTTCCTAAAGTAAGTTTTGGATTGTTAATATCGATTAGTCTGAGCCATCTAATCTTGCGGGTGGCATGTTACCACGGGTTGTTCCTTGTGAAAAGTTTGTGTGGGCGTCAAACTCGAGTAGGCCACGATTGCGAGCCCGAATAAAAAGGAGCTATTGGATTAGAAAGGAAGGAATCCATACCATTAAATTTAGTGGTACCAATGGCCTAACAAGGATCATGTTGGTTTAGGGACCCATGTTGATCGAGATTATCGATCGATACCATTTTCCAGTCATCTAATCTATCAGATTAGCATGTTTCCTTGTAAGGATCCTCGGGAAAAATGGATGTCACATTAGCTCATCGAGTCAGCGTTCCATGTGAGAAAATAGGGTTAGGTCACACATCGACAAAGGGAATATGTGTCAGAGACAGTTGTGTGGCATGAGGCACATGAAAAGGGGACATTTTTCCTTTGTGAAGTGGCTAGAGAAAAAAGAGAGGCCAATATTGGTCAAGCACTTCCAAACCAAAATAGTTTGAGAGCCATTCATCACATATGATTTGGTCCATTTGATCATTCAGAAGAGTTGCAGTCATGAGTTTTATTTTGAGAAAATATTCTTGAGGTTTGGACTCGATGGAAGGAGTCCTACTGTGGTGTTGTAGGATAGTGCGAACTAACAGACTTGCGAGGGAGGTTCCCGACGGTAAAATCTTGTGTGGGCAAGAGGATTCCTTAATGGTCATATTCTGAGAGACTCACAAATTGTAGAGGCCCAATGACCAACATCTGCAATGATCACATCAGTTACACGTGGATAAAGTGATGTAATAAGAACTGAAAGTTTCATATTTCTTTAGGGAGATACAACTTTCTAACTAGATTTCAATTTTGAGCATAGTTATTGTCATTGAAAATATCTTGAGGAGACGATTCCATCTATGGGTTGAGATCTGATAAAGGAGTTTGGATTTTAAGAGGAAATTTTGACATCCCATTAGCCTAAGGAAGGGTTAGGGTGTTGGGTGTGTTTCAAATTGCTTCATGGGATACTATTCATTAGAGAAACTTGGAAGTATAAAATGAGCCTCCTAAGAAAAAATAATTGAATAATAAAATAAAAGTTATGAATTTTCAAAGAGAAAGAAAGAAAATTGTTTTTTTAATCGTATTTTCAAAATATCTCCTTACAATCTTACACAAATTTCAATGTAGGCACTCGTCAGATGAAAAATTAAATTCGATGTTCATAAACTAAAATGGCTTTATAAAATTGCATCCCAACAAAATATAGTTTTTGATGGAATTATGATGTGTAACATCCCTTTTTCAAATCGCACAACATTCATATTAATGAAACCATTCATTGATACATGAAATATGATAATAATGCTTATAAGAGATAAAAAGGACAACTTCATCTTCATCTTCTGTAAACTCCAAAAAAATCCTACACTTATAACCTTGGTCTACTTTTAAAATTCCACAGTTTTCCTTTGGAATCATTCCCATTTCGAGAAGAGATAAGCCAATATATTTTTTAACAAAACCAACCATTCCATTCTAAGGATCACAAAACCCGAGAAAAAAAAACAAATCAAAATAAAAACCACAACAACATACATATTTGGAATTTTAATTCCCCCCCTAAAGTTGTTGAACAATAAATTGATAATACATCAAGAAGGAGCTTTCTCATAGACACAATAAAAAGTACATAGAATTCAAAAGTTATAACTGAAATATGATCATTTTCATCATCTTCGTATGCTGCAAAACTCAAACTGAAAAGGGTTCCCATACTTTAACTTATCGTATTCAGTTCATTGGACTTTTCAAAATATGTTATTCCTTCAAATTGTCAAGATTAAAATAGGTCATCAAATATTTATAGGATTTATCAAAGTGAAGAGAAAAAAACAAGTCGATGAATCATTTGCATAAATTATCCTATACATAGTATATTTGTTGTGAGATCACCTAAATTATCAAGATGCCAAAAATACAATCTTATAGTTCTGGATTCACAATCCTTTTTTTGTAATTTTTTTGAAATAGAGTATAAAATAAAATATATCCACAATAAATTATGGCCTACCCCTAGTGAAACAAGGACCATAGTAAGTCGAAATATCATTTTTTTTCTCATGATATTGCAATACCTAGTTCTTTAAATTTGAATCCCTAGTAGTAGCATGGCCTAAATAACAACTAAATACAATATCAAATATATTTGACTAGATTGAAAAAACAAACTAGGAGGCCTAGTTCCCATCTACAAAGATAAAAAAATAGAGCAAGTGTTGCTAAGTGAGGAGTACATGTGCCTTCTTCTATTATTGAAAAGCGTCCTCCTTTTCCTCAAAATATTCATCAATCATGGTATATTTGGAAGATATACCTTCAAAATACTAAGTAGGTTTTTGTTGCTACCACAAGGTTGTGCTTGACATCCTTTGGATCTATCACTATGATATCAATGTAATAAACTTCTCTGCAAACTACATCAAAAAATTTATCCATTAAATCCAATTTGTGAAGAATTTCTTTCTATTATTGACCCCTCTCTTCCACAACCTGTTGTATGAAAGATTTGTTCAAATAGTAAAGATATGTTATCCTGAAAATATTGGTTTCTCTGGAGTCAGAAAAACCTGTGTCTGGAACCTAGTCTTGTAACTATGCTTTAACCTATTCATTGGTCATTATCCTTTGTTTCTATTTGACCAAATTCTGAATGTGGGAAACCTCTTCCTTGAAAACATTAGGAAAGTGAAACTAATAGTTGGATGTTTCATTCATGGAATCAACCCGAGCTCAAGTAATACAACAGGGGAGCTATGGGTTTAGGGTTTCCCTGGAATAATTCTTGGTTCCTCTTGTAACCCTACATTTATTATATTCTAGTTGAGGCTCACCATTGGAATTTAGCATCTTGGACTAGGATAAGTGATGTGGGAAAGGTATGATGTCAGACTAAGAGAAAATTCTAAGAATGGGGAGAAGGATTAAAAATTGGGATATCAATTTCCCACCTGAAGAGGATAACCAAAGATGTACCCCCTAGGTCATCCCACATATTTACACCCAACTATATATGGATAACCTTGCCTACCCATGCCTGATAGGGAGCCAAGTAAAAAGGAAAAACAAATTGAAAAATAGAAAAGGAAACTTGAAATCAAACTAGAATGAATGGACCCGAAAGTGATACAAGAGAAACAATAATGCACTACTTCCCATGTTTTCCCAACCTTTCTCCATGTCCTATTTCGTAGGTGAACGATGTGAACCTTCATCCATGTTTCAAACATATTTTTGCACATGGTGGGATTAATGGTTGAATAATGCAAACATATACTATTTGGATGGGAGGGATTTGTAATGACATCCCTTGTCCTAGTCATTGTCATTTTCATAACCGGTTTCATGTGTGATCCCACATGATCATGCTTCTGAGCACCCCATGTCACATGTCTTGTTGATCCCCCAAAGAACCCCATACAAGAAATAATTTTCCCTAATGTTGATGGAATCACAATCCACTCTCATCTCAATGTGGTTTGTGCTATTCTAGAACAATGTCAATTCTTGACTGGTTTGTGTGACCCCTTCATTGGCCAACATGTTTGCTAGTCCATTTTCTTTCCAATGACTGTGAGAAGGGGTCACCAAAGAGATGGTCGAGGCTAGCTCTAACATTTTCTCTATTTTTGCAGTGAGATGTTAGTTCTCAAATATCTTGTTGGAATTGGAACCATGAAAAAACTTACTTGGATCTTGAATCAAGATCTAGGACTCTCCTTTAAGTATCAGGTTATTGTATTCATGTTTTCCTGATAATTGAATACCCTTAACCATAAAAATCAATTCAACACCATTGTTGGTGTTCTAATCAATGTAGTAGGCATAGATGTGGAGAATGGTCCTTGAATTGTCTTTGAACACTTCCCCAAAGATAAAAGGAATATGATTCCCCTTAGATGCCCCATCAAATAAAGGTTGAGACCATGTATCTAGGACCAAACCTTGAGCACAAGGGGAGAGAAATTGGTGGCTAGAATGAATTGATCTAGACCTCACATTGGGAATATTGTCTTTTTGTTTCCCTTATATTTCTTGGATTCTTCAAACCATCTGATGGATTTGATATATTCTCGAATGTTGATTTGAAGAGATTCCCATAAGGTATATTTTCCTTTCTAGTGGTGTTTGAAAATGTGTTGATTACATTATTTTCCAAATAATAAATCCTATGAAGAGAATCCAAGCTTCATGGATATTGGGTTTTCAAAAGTTGAAACTCTCCAATTTTCCAACATTTGGACATTGCCATTCCTTTGTGAATCTTATTTCCTAAACAACTTGGCTCCTTTTCCCCATAGAAAACCTACTTCTGAATAGGTGTCAAAGAGGTATTTTTTGTGTTTCCCTTTCATCCGTACACATGTATTAGAAACACCAACCCTAGAGCCACGTCTTAAAATTTTGTCCCAAGTTAAAATTCTTTCCCTTACTAGGAGATAGAGAAAGGCTTAGAATTTCAACCTTCCATACATGTTTCCATATCCTTCCTCTATCAAGGTAGTTATGTTTTTCCTTGAGGGAACACTATTTATTTACCTTGAAACTCACATGTCCTTGTCTTCCCCATATGATAATTATAGGGCCTTGTCTAGAATTAATTTACCTTTCCCTCAAATGGAATTTTATATTTCTACAAGATTCCTTGTTCAATTTGACTGGACAAATTGGTGGACGATGTGTGAACCCAAGGATTGGAGAGTGATCCTTGCCTCTTGTAGAGAATCTTATAAGTCCAATATAATATTATATTTCCAAGAATCATCCTAGAATAGGGTATAGGTTCCTCCTCTGATTTCCCATAAGCAATTATATTGATCCAATATTTTGTTGTTTCATCATTGTTCCATACCAAATATCCTTGGAAAGATCCCTCAATTTGAATGAGTTCCTCCTCCCCAATATCTCCAACATATTTGTCTCTCCAAATTGTTTCCCCATGGTTCTTGTTTTCTTTTTATCCATCTCCACCAATTTTTAGCAACCAATGCCTTGCTCATAATCTGGGGGTCTTTGATGCCTAGTCCTCCTACTCATTTAGGGAGACATAATCAGTCTTAGGCCACCAAGGCCCATTTTCTCTCCTTTTTTGAACCCCCCCCAGAGAAATGAACACCAGATGTTTCTAATGGATTTGATCATTTTGGATGGCACTGCAAGGATAGTGAAAAGACAAAAAGGAATGGATTGTAGCTCATATTTAATGAGGAAGAGTTTACCAAGAAAAGTTAGAAATTTGAAGGTCTAGCTATTCAATTTAAGATATAAGTTGGAGAGGAGTTGTTCCCATGATATGTTTCTTATGGAATTCTCCACCAAAGGAGAACCAAGAGATTTAGAGAGAATGGACCCTCTTTGAAAGCCCATAATTCTAGAAATATTTCTTTGGATATTTTGGGGGGTATTATAGAAATAAATGAAAGACTTGTTATCGTTTATCATGGGTCTTGAGGTTAGCATGAAAGAGTATGGGATATTCTTAAAGGATTTGGATTCATGCACCATAGGATAGAGGTTCAATGTCATGATTAAAACTTATCCCTTTTATCCTACATGAATCCAGAGCTTGTTTGATACATCTTCCTACCCATTTCCATTCGGATGAACAAAAAAAGGGAGAGGGTATCCCCCTACCTAATTCCTCAATAGGGGTTGAAAGTGAGTGAGGGGGATTCATTAACAATCATTGAGAACAAATCTAAAGAGACCAAGTTTCCTATCTAGGAGATCCATTCAAAGCATAACCTAAAATATTTTAATATTTGTCCAAGAAAACTAGTTAAGTATGCCATAGGCTTTAGACATTTATAGCTCGATCAACATGCCTAGGGATCGACTGTTATTTTGGGAGTGAATTACTTCATGGGATACTATTCATTAGACATATTTTTATGTCTAAAATGGGCTTCCTAAGGAAAATAATAAAATAATAGCTAAAAGAAATAAAGAGTTATACATTTTCAAAGAGAAAGAAAGAAAACTAGTTTTTTAATCATATCTTTTACTTATGTCCTTGCATGTTTACTCAAATTTCAAGTGTAGGAACTCATTGGAAGAGGGATTAAATTTTTCATCCAACAAGTTCCTACACTTTAAATTTGAGCAAATTTCTAAGCATATAAGTCAAAAATATGATAAAAAGAAGTTTGTTTTCTTTCCCTCCAAAACTATTTACCCTTATTGTTGACATCATCATCTTAAATTCTATTGGTTATTTTAAAGTTGATGTTTATAGCACATTTTTCATTTTGAGGAAAGAAACATTTGTATGGTTTGGCATATAGACTTTCCTTACTAGACCTTCTGGGAAGATCCTGAAGGTCCAGTAAGGAAAGTCTGTCAGAGTACCACAGATGTTGTTGTTGATGCACCTGCCTCATTCTGTTGCCACATAGATGTTGATGTTCCAACTTTGTGATGTTGATGATGTATTCAAACTTTGTGGTGTTGATGATGTTATTCCTCATTGTGCCTTAGTAAAATTTGGCCCTATTGTGCCTTAGTAAAATTCGGCCCTATTGTGCCTTGAAAGTTAATTGTAAATTAAGAGGGTAAAGTGACAGGTCGGCCTAGACCTAATTATAGGTTAGCCATACCACTATTTATAAGAGAGGATAGTGCCTAATTTGGACATATACACACCTAGCTACATAGTGCACAAGTATTAGATGAGAAGTTGTTGCAACAGGGGGTGATGCCAGGGAGGGTTTATGGTCTATCTCTTGGTATTTATTGGTTAAGTGGTGTGATACTCTTCCTAGTGAAGGAGTAGAGAAGGATCTTTTGTTCGGTTTTTTGTCTATCTATATTGAGGAATTTTTTGTTGGGTTTTCTCCCCCATGAGGGTTTCCCCAGATAATCTGTGTCAATCTATTTTTTCTGTGATTACCTCTCTTTCAGTGATCTTGTTTATGCATCTAATGGGATAAATGATTATAATAATAAAGAAGAATTGTAACTACTAGATGTATAAGTAAAAAAATCAACAATATTGTAGGCAAGGATCGTGTATGGGTGGATTATAAGAAAATTGAAACTATGAAGGATTGGTCTCACCCTAAAAGTCTTAAAACCTTGCATGGTTTCTTGGGTTTAGCAGGATATTATTGCAAGTTTGGTCAGAATTATGGGAAAATTGCAGCTCTTCTCACTGCTCTTCTTAAAAATAATGTGTTCAATTGGAATCCAGCAGTTGATCAATCCTTACAATCCTTGAAATATGTTATGTGCACAACTCTTGTCCTAGCATTACCTGACTTCACCAATAATTGTGTCCTAGAACGCGATGCGTCAAGGAAAGGTATTGGGGCGGTCCTCATGCAAGATGCTTGACCTTTTGGCTTTCACTGGAAAACAATTATTAGAGAAAAATTTGGGTCAATCAACCTATGAAAAGGAAATGCTAGCTATTATTCATCCAATGGATCTATGATGTCCTTATCTATTTAGGAAGCGCTTCCAAATTAACACTAATCATTGTAGCCTCAAGTATTTTTTGGAACAAAGAATTTCATCCCTGGAGGGAAAAAAATGGGTGACCAAATTGTTTGGATATGATTACGAAATCATCTACAAGAAGGGAAAAGAAAATGTGGTTGTTGATGCGCTTTCAAGGAAATATGAATAATAAGGGTCCATTTTTTCCCTCTCATTCATTGTATCATACTGGCTTCATGTTGTTCACTAGGAATGGTTGCATGACCCCAAAATTTCTATCTTGATCCAAAAATTGTGACATGATCCTCAAGATTCTTCAGGGTACTCTTTGCACAATGAATAGCCTTGCTATAAAGGTAGCATGTATTTAGGAAAATAGTCAAACCTTAAATCTGTGGTGCTCTCTGAGTTTCATGCTTCACCCATAGTTGGGCATTTAGGGTTTACCAAAACCTATGAATGGTTCAAACGTTTTTTTTTGTTTGTTTTTTTTTTTTGGGGGGGGGGA
>ML785857.1:346146-363499 GCA_009831015.1 Picea engelmannii
GAGCATCAACAACAAGTTCTCAAAATCTTAAAGGACAACCTGACCATGGCATAGAATCGCATGAAACAACAAGCAGATCAACATCGTAGTGAAAGAAATTTTGAAGTAGGGAATTGGGTGTTTTTAAGACTACAACCATACAAACATATGTCCCTCAAGCAAGCCAGGAAGGATGATAAATTATCACCAAAGTATTATGGCCCTTATAAGGTGTTGCAAAATATTGGTACTATGGCATGCAAATTGGAGTTGCCTGCATCTTCATGAGTACACCCAATTTTCCATGTTTCATGCTTAAACAAGGTTATAGGTGACAAGATCCCAATTCAAACTATATTTCTAGAACTTGACGAGGAAGTAAAAATCATATTGGAGCCTAAATCCATCACTTACATAAGAATTCACCAGTTGAGGAATAGATCCATTTCAGAGTATCTCATTAAATGGAGGAAACTACCAGCTGAAGATTCCACTTGGGAAGATGAGTCTTTTATATAGAAGCATTAGGAGTTACTCAAGCGCTGTGAACAACACTTATCTCAAGGGGAGGGGCATGTTAAGCCCTAAATATTGGCTCATTACCCCTTAATTGGGGTATATTACATTAGTAATGTTATTTTATTTATGTCGGCTTGAGTCCATTAGTTGTAATTGTACCTCCTAGTCTCCTATGTATACAAATGAGACATTTTCATTTGGAATCATCTTGTATTTGGACATTTATGTGGGGTATAAGGAGGTTTCTCCCTCAAAGAGGCATATTACCTAAAATTCTCTCTTTTTCAAGGCGTTAAGTACTTATTCTAAGGTGTTTCTATGCTATATTGATATTTTGTTCTTAACATGACAGGTTAGAAAGTCATTCTTTCTAGCCTTATAGAAAAGGACTTCCCCCATAAAGTTTCACTTGGAGATTATTATTAGTACCTTATCAAAGGAATGGGATAATCCACCTACAAACTTGATTCAGGAACTCCAATGAGAATGAAGGATGTACTTTATGTACCAGTTTTGACAAAGAACTTACTTTCTTTCTCATCTCTAGATAAGAAAGTTTTCATAGTTGCATTCATAGTTGGTGAAGTTATTATGTGGCCTAAAGGAAAAACTATAGAATATGTAGTTGTTATTGGAACAAAAGAAGGTGGATTGTACAACTTAAAAGGTCACTCAGATGTAGCCTTGACTCACTCTACTGAAATTCCTTGTGAACTTTGGCATAGAATACTAGCTTACATAAACTACAAATCCTTACCATATGTAAGAAAGGTAGTTACAGGTTTACCATAATTAAATTTTGATCATGAAGGTGTATGCAAGGGATGTGCACAAGGAAAGAACATAAAGAATCATTTTTCCAAAGAGAGAAAGTAAAGCATAAGTAATCTTGGAACTTGTCCGCTCAGATGTATGCATTCGAATGCCATCAAACTCTCTAAGCGGGTATGTATTCTATGTATATTTTATTGATGATTACTCTTGTAAGACTTGGGTTTATTTCTTGAAATCAAAAGATGAAGTACTTGGAAAGTTCAAGGAATTCAAATCCTTGGTAGAAAACCTCTCCTAAAGGAAAATCAAAATACCTAGGTCAGACAATGGAGGAGAGTACACTTCAAATTAATTTGGAATCTTTTGAAAAGATGTTGGGATTAAGAGGGAGATCACCATTACCTATAATCCTAAACAAAATTGTGTAGCAGAAAGAAAGAATAGAATGATTATGGAAGTAGTAAAGACTATGATTCACGATCAAGATCTTCCAATGCATTTATGGGCTGAAGTAGAAAGAACATCAGTATATGTCCAAATATATTATCCCATAGTGCACTTGGATTCAAAACCCCTAAAGAAATTTTCACCAGAAAGAAGTCAGAAGTAAGCCATCTAAAAATATTTGGTTGTCTAGTATTTGTACACATTCCAAAAGAAAAGATAACTAAGTTGGATCCTTCAGGAAAGAAGGGAATATTTGTTGGATACTCTGAGGTCTTTAAGGCCTTCAAAATTTACATACCAGGTTACCATCATATTGAGATAATTAGAGATGTAACCTTTGATGAAGATACTGCACTCAAAAGATCAAGGAAATTCTAGCTTGAAGAAGTATACAAAGAAGAACTTGTAGCTCCCAGAGTTGTAGAATCCGTGAAGGAAGTTATAGTTACCCTTGATGATGAGATTCCAGAAGATCATGATATGATAGAATCTCAAGAACCTCCCCATATGGCGATCTCTCACAAGAGAAATCTAGCTTTGGTGAGAGAACTTATTCAATATGCATAGAAGTATGGTGCCACAGAAGGAACCACGAGACAAGGAAATAAACCTAAGCCATTCTCCAACTATATGGCCTTGATGTGTGATTTCATAGAAAAAGAACCTACTTTCTTTGAAGAAGTCATTCAGAAGAAATAATGGATGGACACCATGAAAAAAGAATATTGGTACATCATAAAGAATGGTGTATGGGAAGTAGTTCCTAGATCAAAGAACAAATATGTGGTATCTTCCAAGTGGATATACAAAATAAAACATGCAACAAACGAAAGTATTAAAAAACATAAGGCAAGATTTGTGGCTCATGGTTTTTCTCAAAAGGAAGGTATTGACTATGAAGAAACATTTTCTCATGTATCCAGATACACTTATATCATAACCTTCATATCTCTTCAGCTAAAATGAAGTGAAAGTTACACCAGATGGATGTGAAAACAACATTCTTGAAGAAGAATTTTATATAGAACAACCATTGGGGTTTGAAGTTGAATATAGAAAGACTCATGTCTTCATATTGAAGAAAGCTATGTACGAGTTAAAGTAAGCTCCTAGAGCTTGGTATGGAAGAATTGATAGTTTCCTAGTGAGATTGGGATTTACCAAAAGTAAAGTTGATCCTAAACTTTACTTCAAGGTTAAGAACCAAGGTCCCATGTAGAAAGGAAATCCACCATGCTAAAGTAGTCCAACCACCATTGTAATCCTGGGTCCCATATCCAAGTGCTCATGTGAACTCCCCGTGGAAAATTTTGGAACCCAATAACCAACTCAAAATGATGCTCCAAAGACTAACACCTGTCATGTGGATCCAAATAAGAAGATACATCCACATAGTGGAAAAGGGTCGTAGCAGAATCTGGAAGAAATAATACCATAGTAGAATATGCAGGATGGAAACTGGTAATAATCATTGGCTTTTGATTTGTCACATTGATGCTCTCTAGAGAAGGTGGATTAGAGTCATCAAATAAAATAAGAACGTGGTTGTCATTTCGAAAATAACAACTATCCATATACCAATCATCACAATCGGCCTCAAAATCATACAAGGCATATATTTCTTGATTATATTCATCCCTCATGTCTTCCATAAGAAATCTCTCTTGCATGTTATCCAATGAATCTTGAGTACTACGAAAACTATCATTGAGGCCATCTGCAAGGTCGTGCAATCTAGCATCCAATGTGTCATACAATTGGGATTTGAATGTTTCAGTAATTTGTAGAATTTCTTTGAGGTTTTGAGAGGAAATAGCCATATGAGAAGCCTATGAACTCTTCAGTCCTGCAACCATCATGAAAAAACCCAAAAAATAGAACAATAAGTTAAGGCAGAAAATTGCGGTTTTTTTTGGAAAAACCCTCAAAAACTGTTGAATTTAAAATGCTCATAACTTCCCTTCCCAGAATCCATTTCAGATATGTAATTTGTTTGGGAAAATTCATCCTCCATCTGCTAAATAAATAAATAAATAATTGTGCCGCCATCTGCGGAAAAAACCCTGAAAATTTGCATATTTTAAAAATTCAATATCTTGACTTCCCGGACTTCGTTTAAAATGATTTGGTTTTTAAACTTGGGTGTTTTTCTAAGAGGAAATCATATATACAACCTGTTTCTGCAAAAATGGAACGGAAATATGCCAAAAATTTCTAGAATGTAGCGACCCTCTTTTTTCTTCTCCGAAAACAAAAAATCTGCAAAAATAAAAAATGCTTGTTCACAATGTCTGCCAAGGAAAGTGCTCTGATACCACTCATTAAGAGCCTGAATAAATATGAAAATATAATCACCACAAATATTGAATACACAATAGATCCACAAAGCAAGATAAACGAAACCACACAATATTATTTAATGTTAGGTAGTTAGAGAGGTAGTGGGGGGAGCATAGTGTCCATAATGATAATAGTGGAGGTCATTCAATGTAAGGTGGGCGAGGTCCACTATATTATTAAATAAGGCCCACTATGGTAGTTAGATATAATAAATGGGTAGTTAGATATAATAAACGTAAGATGACTTCTTAGAAGCTTCTACTTTTAGAAGATTCCTCCTCTAGAATGTTCTTAGGTGATGGTAGCACTATATAAAGGGGTTCAAGCAATGTAATGGGACATTAAGATAAGTATTGTATATGGATTTTTAGCTCAATAGGAGGATGCCCCCTTGAAGAGGCAAGTGAATGAGAGAGGATCCCTTCCATAATAGGATCCATTGTATGGTGTTGCCCTATCTCAAGGGTTTGATAGTAATAAAGGAGATTTTGCATATTGTTTTTCTATATTGTTCTCTGAATATTTGTGGTATTTATGTATGAAAGTATTTGGTTCTTAACAATTGGTATTAGAGCACTTTCCTTGTCAAACATTGTGGACAAATATTTTTTATTTTTGCATTTGTTTTTCAGAGAAGAAAAAAGAGGGCTGCAACATTCCAGAAATTTTTGGTATATTTATGTAAAAAATTTGTAGAAACATGTGTTATATCTGAGTTCCTCTCATAAAAAAACCCAATTTAAAAAAAAAAATCGTCTGAAACAGAGTCCAGGAAATCAAGATATTGAAGTTTTAAAATATGCAAATTTTCAGGGTGTTTTTCGTGGACGACGATGCGTTTTTTTTTTATTTATGTAGCAGATGAAGGCCGAATTTTCCAGAACAAATTAAATATCTGATTTTCTCTCACAATTTCACCTAATTTCAAAAAACAAATCAGCTGAATCAGAGTCTGGGAAATGAAGTTATGAACATTTTAAATTCAACAGTGTTTTAGGGTTTTTCCAGAAAAAATCGTGATTTTCTGTCGTAAATTATTGTTTTATTTTTGGGGTTTCTTCATGATGGCTCTGGGATCAAAGAGTTCATAGGGTGCTCATATGGCTATGTCCTCTCAAACCCTCAAATAAATTCTACAAATTATTGAAGCATTCAAATCCCAATTGTATGACACATTGAATGCTAGATTGCATGACCTTCCAGAGGGTCTCAGTGATAGTTTTTGTAGTATTCAAGATTCATTGGATAACATGCAAGAGAGATTTCTTATGGAAAACATCAGGGATGAATATAATCAAGAAATATATGCTTGGTATGATTTTGAGGTCGATTGTGATGATTGCTATATGGATAGTTGTCATTTCTGGGATGACAACCACTTTCATATTTTATTTGATGACTTTACTCCACCTTCTGTAGAGAACATCAATGTCCCACATCAAGAGCTAGTTACCAACACCTAGTCTACATATTCTACAATGGTATTGTTCCTTCCAGATTCATATTTGATCATTTCCAACTATGTGGATGGATATTCTTATTTGGATCCACATGATCAGTGTCAGTATTGGGAGCATCATTTTCAATTGGTTATTGGGTGCCAATATCTTTCATGAGGGGTTCACACGAGAAATTGAACATGGGATCTTGGTTTACAATGGAGGTTGGACTATTTCAGCATGGTGGCTACCATTTCTCAATGGGACCCTGGTTCTCTAGTCTACTTCAACACTATGGTCCACACTTATCCATGGGACCGTGGTATATGGTTGTACATCAAGCATTGAGGACAACTCTTTCATAAGGGGGATAGAATGTAAGGTATATAGAGAGGTAGTTGGGGGGGGAAGGGCCCATAATGATAATAGTGGAGGCCATTCAATGTAAGGTGGGCTAGGTCCATTATATTATTAAATAAGGCCCACTATGGTAGTTAGATATAATAAATGGGCAGTTAGATAGAATAAATGTAAGAGGACTTCTTAGAAGGTTCTACTTCTAGAATATTCCTCTAGAATGTTCTTAGGTGATGGAAGCACTATATAAATGGGTTCAAACAATGTAATAGGACATGAAGAGAAGTATTGTATATGGAGTTGTATCTCAATAGGAGGATGCCCCCTCGAAGAGGCAAGTTAGCAGGAGAGGATCCCTTCCATAATAGGATCCATTGTATGGTGTTGCCCTACCTCAAGGGTTTGGTAATAATAAATTGTGGTTTCTTCTATCTTGCTTTGTGGATCTATTGTGTATTCAATATTTGTGGTGATTATATTTGTAGATCTATTCAAGTTCTTAACATATGGAAGAATTGATAGTTTCCTAGCGAGATTGGAATTTACCAAAAGTAAAGTTGATCCTAAGATTTACTTCAAGGTTATGAATGATGAGCTAGTTATATAGCTACTATATGTGGATGACTTATTCTTAACAAGAGAAGAAAAGTTCATCACAAATTGCAAGAAGAATATCATTGCAAAGTTTGAGATGAAATACCTAGGTCCGATGCATTATTTCTTAGGTCTTGAAGTTTGGTAGAGACCAGAGAAGATCTTTCTTAACCAAGGGAAGTATGCAGTTGAAATACTAAATATTTGACATGTTGTAATGTAAATCCATCAACACACGCATGGAAACGAATTTGAAGCTCTTGGTTGATACTTCGTTACAATTGATTGATGCTACTCTATATAGACAAATTATTGGTTCGTTGATGTATTTGACGAATACTAGGCTAGATATATGATTTATTGTGAACACCTTGAGTCAGTATCTGGTGGAACCCATATGTGTTCACCTTGTAGTTGAAAAGCATGTGATGAGATACCTTAAGGGTACGTTGGATTATGGTCTCTATTATACTGGAGATCATGACTTTAGACTATGTGGTTATACTGATTGAGATTGGGATGGAAGTGATTCAGATAGAAAAAGAACTTCAGGATGGTGTTTCAGTTTGGGGTCATCCATGACTTCATGGCAGAAGCAATCCAATATTGCTCTCAGCATGGCAGAAGCAGAGTACATTGCATCATGTTCCACTAGTTGTGAATCCATATGGCTTCGGAAGTTGTTGACATGTTTGTTCAATCTGAAGATGGAAACCACAATGATTCTATGTGATAACCATAGTTGTATAAAGATGATGGAGAACCCAGTGTTTCATGATAAGACGAAGCACATAGATATCGGGTATCACCACATTCATGATATGGTGAAGAGGGGAGTTTTAAAGCTCCAATATGTTGGCACAGGTGAGAAGGTTGCAGATTTGTTGAACAAGCCTCTGTCCCATTTGAAGTTTGAGTACTTCTGATACAAGCTTGGTGTGGTCTGAAAGGACCTCCCTCGAAAGGGGGAGTGATGTTGATGATACTATGGTATCCTGAACAACAGAGGGTAACTCATTTAGGATTTTATATCCTAGGGGACAGATCATCCCTAGGAATATCCTAAAGGTTCAGTAAGGACGGTATGTCAGAGTACCTATGCATGTATATTCCAGTTGTGGTCAATAGTGGTAGCTATATTAGGATTTTATATCCTAGGGAATCTTATGATTCTTGGGTAAATCCCAAAGGTCTGGTAAGGACGTTCTGTCAAAGTACCACATGGTGGCTTGTTAGAATTTTATATCCTAGTGAATATTATGATTCCTGGGCAGATCCCAAAGGTCCGGTAAGGATGGTCTGTCAAAGTACCTCAAATTTTGTTGTTGATGCACCTGCCTCATTTTTTTGCTATATATTTATGATATTTTTGTTTCAGCCTCATGTTGTTAATGATGTTGTATCAACTTCATGTTGGTGATGTTGTTGTTTTAGCTTCATGCTATTGATGTTTATGTTTCATTTTAACGTTGTTGTTGTTGATGATGATGATGATGTTACTCCAACTCCATGTTGTGAACGATGATGATATTGGTGATGAGAAAAACATTCGATGATTTATAGATGTGCCAATTAGTGTTCCAGATGTTGTTGATGATGATGCCCTCTCCTTTTCTTAATGATGTTGTATTGGTTCATGTCAGTAGAATACGCTACTTATTAAGGGGGAGTGTTGAAATATTGTAAATTTGAAGAATATTCTAATTATATTTAAATTATTATCTTATAGATCAAATCCCCTTTTGCGGATTGATCATGTCGAGTCTTGTATAAGATCAAAACCCCTTTTGTAGATTGGTCAAACCATATTTATATGGTGGTATTTGTAAATCCATCCCCTAGTGTTTATAAAGTGGTTTTAACCACTTCTAGAAGAAGTCGTCCCTACAATGTGAAGACACAACCCTAGCGCCTCCTAAACTAGTGTTTATATGTGAGGATGGTGCCTCACTTACACACACTCATACTCACTCATCTAGTGTGCATATCTTGAAGGCAGTTGCAGTTGCAGGAGGAAGGAGAAGAGAGGTGCATGCTACGTCTTGGTTTATTCTTGGTGTTTTGGTATTAGTCTTGGAAATACATTGGCAATCTATTATTGAGGAAGTTTTTGTTGGGTTTTCTCCCCCATGAGGGTTTTCCAAGATACAATCTTTCGTACCTTGTGATTGTGTTTCTTTCAGTGATCCTCTTTATGTTGTTTTTTTGGAAATGATTTAATAACCTAATAACAATAGTAAAAACTTAACAAATTCAACTTTGACTTCACTTAAGTCAAAAATTTGAATTTTTTCACTTAAGGAAAAACTGACTAATTATTCACTAAGTGGGTGAATGAGGGGACATAAAGTGAACTTAGGGAACTTAACCCAAAGTGGGTTTGTTAGTGAGATTATTCTAGGATGATCTCAACCTTTGATTAGAGATGGGATGGATAGATCTTAGCCATCCATCTCTTAGGTTTCCTTATGGAGGTTCAAGAGGATCGCATAAGGCCTTTGGAGGCTCATTCACTTTTTTTTTCACTTGGAGAGATAGAGGAGAGAAATGGATATGGGAATGGAAGAAAAGGATGAGAGAAGCATGGGCGCCTCCTTCCATGGAGGGATCTAATAGGCTTTGGCTCTCATTTATTTTTGGTGTTCATACTTTCTTGGAGGAGGGTGCACTATAGGAGGAGGGTGCACACCTAGTGGGCATGTCTTATCCCTGGACGATTTTTGTTTGGATTGTTTCCTAGGAGAGGTAGCACACAAGATCAGATTTGTATGCAAGGGTTTCTTCTACAAATAAAAAAGGAGCAAGGGCGCAAGGCTAGAGTGGGATAAAGCAACAAGTGAGGAGGGTGCAACATGCTTGGTCACATTCATCTTCTTAGACCTTTATAGCAGCTTGAGAGGAGATACCTTTGTATTGGGTTCATTTGTTTAGTGTAATTGTTGTATCTCATACTTCTTACATCACTTATATAGACTTACATTCCAAATTGGTTCTCCACAAGGGGGTTTTATCCAAGGTCGTGTTGACCAAAAACACCTGTGCCCTAATTTCATGCATGTTAGAGTTTAGATCAACATTATATAGTTCTAAATATCTATAGATGTGCTATATTTATTAAGGTATGCATGTTCTCACTATTGGGCTACTAAAACTACATACAAAGGTGCATTAAATGCACATGTAACGATAACAGTGAAGCAAAAAAGCTCCTAAATTGTTTGTTGTAATAAAATAACAGTAAAGAGAAGTTTCACAGTTGAAACTTAGAGCCAATCTTAGGTCAAAGACAAACCTAGTCAGTAGCCTCATAGGACCTCACATTTTCTTCATGGTATTAGAGTCTTGGTGGCTAAGTATTGTTGATTTTGGACAGTTTCTTGACAGCTAGTGGGAAGATTTTGTGGCACCTTGTTGATAGTGATTTGTGGCATCTTGTTGGCAATGATTTGTAGGATAGTTGTAGCAATGTTGTTGGACCTAGTTTTTAGCCTCTTTTCACACCTATTTGGATAGGATTGAGGCTGATTTGGACAACCTATTTTCACACCTATTTGGGTAGGAGTGAGGTTTAGTTGGACAACCTATTTTCACACCTATATTGTTAGGAGTGAGGTTGATTTGCACAACCTCTTTTCACACATGTTTTTTCAAGAGTGAGGCTGTAGTTTTAATGCCTCTTTTCACACCTATGTTGACAAGAGTGAGGGAATGTTATTTTGTGGTTGTAGCATTAGTGTGAGTTAAGTGGTCAGATATGTCAATATCCCAGATGAGGGTAGAGGATAGGCTAGATAGAGCTAGCAATTGGTCCCCTTGGAAGATATTGAACTATGGGATATATTTCAATCTCCCATGGTGATTCCTCCTTCACCTTCTCCATCACCATTGTTGGATGAATATTTCAAGAAGAAAAACACCAAGGAGAAACGTGTTATAAAAATAGGATCGTGGAGCAATAAAATAAAACAAATGCGGAAATAAAATATAGAAGATACACAATACAATAGAGACATAGATATACATGGTTCACCCAATGTGGGATACGTCCACCAGAGAAATTTCCAGGTCCTTCCTTTATTATTATCCAACAAATGAAGGGATACAACCTACAACAAACTCGTTGTAACTTCCTCTTATTTCTCTCAGAGTCTCCTATCTCATAATACAATATTCGCCATCATGCATAGCCACAATACATTTCCCTCATAACGAAGGGTTTCCTTATAGGGAAAAAACCCTAAAATAATTTCTACCATTAGATCTGTGACCTTATAGTGAACGGTCCATATTTACAATGAAATTACAATATACATTTACAAGGCAATTTTTCCTTCAGGGGCTTCGCCCCCAGAACCCGTAGAGGGGGTAAGCCCCCTCTGCACTCCCCTGTGTCGAAGAGTGTACATACTTATGGGGTGTAAATAATTCATGGGGTATAAACAAGGCTGAAAACAGAAGACCTCTGAATCAGGAAGATAATCAGGCTCTACAACCAACAATCTCCCACTTGGAGACTGATCTCAACAACTCCACCGCTGTTGTATATGCTGGACTCTGAACCTTCTTGGACCTGGAAAATTTCTCATCTTTATCTTCATTCTTGAAGACTAACTAAAACTGAGCAGGAACTCAGTTTCTCCCTAGTTACTCCCTTTGTTTACATGTCTGCAGGATTTTGGCTAGTGTGTATCTTTTCCAACTTCAAATGTTCATCTTCCAAAGAGGATTGTATGAAGTGGTACCTCAAATATATATGCTTAGTATTCGAATGGAAGGCTGAGTTATTTGCAAGATGAATAGCACTCTCACTGTCACAGTACAACCTGCTATTCTCCTGCTTCTTTCCCAATTCCTCCATCAACCTCTATAACCAAATCATCTCTTTACTAGCCTCTGTGGCAGCAACATACTCTACCTCTGTTGTTCAAATTGCAAAAACCTTTTGCATTTTCAAAATCCAACTTATTGTTGTTCCACCTATAGTAAAAACATACCCTGTGGTGCTCCTCCTGCTGTCTTTATCACCTACCATATCTGAATCAACATATCCCTATAGAAAAGTGTCTGAACCTCCAAAACATAATGCATGAGTAGAAATACCTAAAAATACACTTTAGTGCCTCCCAATGTTCTTTACCTGGATTTTTCATATACCTGCTCACAACTCCCACTGCATGTGCAATATCTAGTCTTGTGCAAACCATTGCATACATCAAGCTGCCAACTGCTAATGAATAAGGGACCTTGGAAATGTATTTTATCTCCTCCTGTGTCTTGGGACACATTTCCTTAGTTAATTTGAAATGGCTGGCTAAAGGTGTACTAACTATTTTTTCATTTTGCATTCTAAACCTCTCCAACACCTTCTCTATGTACTCACCCTTAGACAATGTCAATTTGTGATTTTTCCCGTTTCTTGTTATTCTCATACCAAGGATTTTCTTTGCAACACCCAAATCCTTCATCACAAATGAATTAGCTAATTTCTTCTTGAGAACATTTATATCTTGCATATTAGACCCCACAACAAGCATGTCATCTACATACAATAGCAAGACAATATAGCTTCAATTTTCTATCTTTTTGAAATAAACACAGTGATAAGAATGACATCTATTATAACCTTGTTTTGTCATAAACCTGTCAAACTTCAAATACCACTACCTTGGATCTTGATTTAGGCCATACAATCTCTTCTTCAACCTGCATACCAAATTCTCCTTCCCTTTGACCTCATACCCCTATGGCTACTCCATATAAATCTCTTCCTCCAAATCCCCATGGAGAAAAGTTGTTTTAACATCTAATTGTTCAAGATGCAAATATTCTATTGCYACAAGACTTAAAATAGTCCTAATTGAATTCATTTTAACAACATGAGAAAATATTTCATCAAAATCTATACCTTTCTTTTGTACAAACCCCTTTACAACAAGTCTAGCCTTGTACTGCTTTATTCCTCCATATTCTTCCTTAATMTTGTAAACCCATTTATTCTGCAATGCTCTTTTTCCTGCATGCAACTTAACCAAGYCCCAAGTATGGTTATTTACCAAGGAATCCATTTCCTCTTTCATGCCTTTCTCCCACTTCTTTTTGGTGTCTACCTGCATTGCCTCTTCATAACATTCYAGTTCACCAGAATCAGACAACAATAAATAATACATTGAAGGAGAGTATCATTCAGGGGGTATACTTAACCTGGTAGATTTTCTAAGAACACTTTCAGGTGTTTGATGTACCTGCTGCTCCTGTTGTTGTACATTTTTATTTTCTGGTTCCTTTGGAGAAAAAAAATCAATGATCTCATCAAGCACTRTTTATTATTGTTTTTCTTTTTCCTATTACTTTCCCTACAACCGATCTTTGTACATGACCTTCTCATTGAATATGACATCTCTACTCCTAATGATTTTGTTATTTTCATAATCCCATAAGCAATAACCAAAATCATTAACACTGTATCCAATAAAGGTACACTTCTTGGATTTTGCCTCAAGCTTTGTTATATTTTCTTTATCAATATGGAAAAATGCTTCACAACCGAAAGTCTTCAAAAAATAACAGTTTACCTTTTTTCCTATACATTCCTCCTCTGGAACTCTACCATACAAAAAGCTTGAAGGTCCTTTGTTTATTAAGTAACCAGAAGTATCTACAACATCTTCCCAGAACTATAAGGGAAAACCAACATGTAATCTCATACTCCTTGCATGCTCCATGATTATCCTGTTCATCCTTTCTGGCACACCATTTTCTTGTGGTGTTCTTGGAACTGTCTTCTCTCTACGAATCCCATGGTATGAATAGTAATCATCAAACTCCTTGATGCAATATTCACCTCCATTATCTGATCTGAGACACTTCAAACATTTTCGTATCTCATTCTCAACCAAAGCTTTTCATTTCTTAAAAGTATCAAAAACATCAGATTTTTGTCGAATGCAATAAACCCAATTTTTTCTAATTACATCATCAATAAAAATAACATAATAACAAGAGCCACCAAGAGATGATACATGATCTAGTCCCCATACATATGTATGCACAAGATCTAACCTTTCACTCTTCTTTTCTTTTTCAACTCTAAGAAATCTGACTCTCTTATGTTTTCCATAAACACAATTCTCATAGAAGTCCAAATCAATTTGTTTAAGATCTGGGAAAAAAATTCTTTTGTGAAGTATATGCATTCCCTTCTCACTCATTTGTCCCAGCCTATGATTCCACAGTGTTGTCTCGACTCCTGTAGAATCTAAAGAGACAGAAGAGTCAGTATTACCAATACATAAATAAAATGTACCTACCTTCTCTCCTTTTTCTATCACCAATGATCCTTTGATGACCTTTCATGTCTTATATGTATATGGATATACAACCTTCACTTTCCAACTGCCCTATTGAAATTAGATTTTTCCTTAAATTTTGAACATGTCTTACCTCTTTCAACAACCATTGGTTTCCATTGTGTTGCTTTATTTTTACCTTTCCCATTCCAACAATTTTGCACGGTGCATCATCACCCAAATGAACCTGTCCAAAATCACCTTGAGCATAATCTATAAAATGTTTCCTATGCGGTGTGGCATGAAATGAATCCCCTGAATCTACTACCCAAGACTCATAAATATTATCTACAGAAAGAATCAAAGCATCTTGTAACACATCACCTATTACATTTGCTTCATGATTTCTCTCATGTTTTCCATCTCTTTGTTTCTTTGAAGCTCTACAGTCTTTCTTCAGATGTCCTTTTGTTCCCACAATTCCAACACTCTATCTTTCCAAGTCTAGATTTGGATCTTCCCTTTCTAGAATTCCCACGGTTCCCTGGGCCCTTTCCTCTATCCTTTTTTATTCCCATGTTCTCCATGTTCAACGCATTACCTGATGTCTCACCTGTGTTTTTCCATCGCGTTTCCTCACTAAGGATAACACCAACAACATCATCAAAATTTAAAGTATTTGAACCAAAGACATAGTTACTTACAGTGATGACCAAGCCATTCCATCTTTCTAGAAATGAGAACAAGATTAGAGGAGCCCTGACATCATCATCAAAGTCCACTTTTACGTAACTTAGTTGATTAGTAACCATATTAAATTCATTTAAATGATCTACAATAGACCCACCTTCTGACATCTTCATATTAAATAATATCTTCATTATAAATACTGTATTGGACATCGAGGGTTTTTCATACAATTTAGCCAATGCATCCATCAAAGCCTTCGTTGTCTTTTCTTTCTAAATATTGAAAGCCACTGACGCTGCCAGGCTCAATCGTATCATTCCTAGAGCCTTTCTGTCAAGAATCTCCCATTCTTCATCCTTCATGGCCGTCAGCTTCTTTTTTATTCTGCCCAATGGTAGGAATAGATCCTTTTGATATAAATAATCTTCCATATGCATCTTCTATAACTGGTAGTTTTGGACATTAAATTTATCGACCCTAAACTTTCAATATTCTAACATTGCTCCCACTTGAACCAAGAACCCTCTTTTCTTGCGAGTTACCTTTCGCTTTGATACCAGTTGTTAGAAAAACAGGATTGCAGAGAAATAAAATAAAACAAATGCGGAAATAAAAAACAGAAGATACACAATACAATAGAGACACATATATACATGGTTCACCCAATGTGGGCTATGTCCACCAAAGAAATTGTCAGGTCCTTCCTTTATTATTATCCAACAAATGAAGGGATACAACCTACAGTAAACCTATTGTAACTTCCTCTTCTTTCTCTCACAGTCTCCTATCTCAGAATATAATATTCGCCATCATGCATCGCTGCAATACATTTCCCTCATAACAGAGGGTTTCCTTCTAGGGAAAAAAACCCTAACATAATTTCTACCATTAGATCTGTGACCTTATAGTGAACATTCCATATTTACAATGAAATTACAATATACATTTACAAGGAAATTTTTTCTTCGGGGGCTTCACCCCCAAGCCCCCGCTTGCCCTGAGACCCCGCAGAGGGGGTAACCCCCTATGCACTCCCCCACGTGGAAGAGTGTACATACTTCTAGGGTATAAACACAGCTAAATCAGGAAGATAATCAGGCTCCACAACCAACAAAATGAACTAATTTTGATGCAGTGAGGGATCATATTATGCCCTAGTTGACTAGTAAATACCATGCATTTGAGATGTGGGCATCCTTGTGCAAGCTTTACCAAAGTCTCAATCGTAACCGAAAGATGGTTCTCCAAGACAAACTTGGGAGCATTCAAATGCTCAAGACAAAGTTGGTCACTTCATACCTTGGCAGGTTCAATCATATCAAAGATGAGTTAGCAATGGTTGGAAAGATTTTGGATTTGGAATTTATGGTGAGGACAACTTTAAACAACTTTTCCAAACCTTGGGGTTCATTTGTACAAGGAATTGTTTCCCCGGAGGTCATGCATACTTGGGAGAGACTTTGGGATGACTTTGTACAGGAGGAGTTGAGATGGTGCTCTCGGTCTTCAGGACAGCAGTGAATATCTGAGGGTGATGAAGATCTTTCTCTTTGGCCAAATGGAAAGAAGAAGGTCAGAAAGGGTGCACGACAGGGTCCCAAGTTGGGGGCCAAGCCATAGGGAGAGAGTGGCAGTGGGAAGAAGAGGGATATGAGAAAAGTGAAGTGTTTTTCTTGTAAGAGGATGGGGCACTATGCTATACAGTGTCACAATAGGAAGAAGAAAAAGGGTGGTACAGAAACTACAATGGACAAGGTATAGTTTTAGGCACATTTTGAGAGGGAGTGTGCCTTCCTCATATGTTGCACTTCAGTTGAGACAACACCCAGTATTTGGTACATAGACAACAAGTCTCTGAGCCACATGAATAGTGTTAGAGATCATTTTTTCGACCTCATATATCCAAATCTCAACATGGAGATATCTCTTGGTGATGACACCATAGTCAAAGTTGTTGGGCATGGCACAGTTTCCTTTCAGAGAGATGGTATGCCACCTATTTCATTCAGGGATGTTCTCTACATCCCTGATTTGAAGAAGAATCTAATATCAGTTTCCACCCTCTAGGATAGGGGTCTTGAGGTGTCCTTTAGAGGGAAAGAGGTCCTCATGAACCCTAAAGTTTCCCATCTCACCTCAGGGTAGGTGATTGGAGAGAGGGATGGGAAACTATACAGATTGATTTTTCATCCCCTACATGCTTTGGCAGCGAGTAGCGACAACAACAATCAATTGTGTGAGTTGTATCATTAGAGGATGACACACCTTCATCATGGGGATCTTGGAGGACTGAGAGAGGTTGTGACAGGAGTGCCATAGTTCAGTTCAAAGCATCGGGATGTGTGTAGAGGGTGTGCATTTCATAAGTTTACCAAGTTTTCTTTTCCCAGTAGTGAAAATGGATCAGCTGGGGTACTATATTTAATACAAACAGATGTGTGTGGGCCCATGTCTCGGGCATTCTTCAGTGGTTGTGAGTATTATCTCACATTCATATATGACCACTCCATGAACACCTGGATCTGTTTCCTGAAGGCCAAGAGTGAGGTATTCAAGAGGTTACAAGATTTCAAATCTCATGTGGAGAACTAGACAGGAAACAGGATCAAGGTCTTGCAGTCAAACAATGGAGGTGAGTATTCCTCCAAGGAGTGTTTGGACTTTTGTACCTATGCATGGATCGGAATATAGATGAATGTTCCTTACAACCCCCAGCAGAATGGGGTTGTCGAGAGGAAAAACAAGGCGATTAGAGGTGTAGTGAGATCTATGGTGCATTATTATAGTTTTCCCCTATACCTTTGGGCCAAGGAAAGTGTTGTTACAGTTTATCTATAGAACAGGAGTCCCCATAGGATTTTGGGGAAGAAGACTATTGAGGAGGCCTTCACTGGGAGGAGGCCCGATGTTGAGCACATCAGGATTTTT
>ML785857.1:380517-409030 GCA_009831015.1 Picea engelmannii
CCTTGGACAGGGACCCACACTCCACTAGCATCCACCTAGAGTTGCACCCTCCTTGGTCTAGGTCACACAAACCACTCAAAGAGAAATTGTTGCAAACCTAAACCTAAGGCTGAGATAAGAAATGTTGATCTGGGTTAATTTAAGGTGTCCATCAGCTAGCCCAGGACAATAGGCACATTTAGACACCAAACCGAGCTAAAACTAACAAGCAGGCCTAGCGGTAGTCTCTAACAACTATTCTAAATTGATGGAACTCAAACTCTTGTTGAACATGGTAGAAGAGAAGGTTGTAATAGAGCTCTAGGGATTTTGATACTCCACTATGGTTATCAATTGAATAGCTGGTAAGTTTAGGATGGGAAATATGTTTTTACAACCTATTATGGAGCAATTAAAAAGAATGGCATCAATATTTTTAAAAATCTCTTCTCATCATGTTTACCAAGAAATCAACACAGTAGCAGAATCCATGTCTAAAGAAGGATTATTGATGGACTAGAATGTAGAATTGAAAGTGGAGGTTAAGGATGGCATGCTCTAGTCAAGCCTCCCATTGGAAATCAAGGGGAATTGAGTAAAGCAAATGTTCTAAGCTCAAGATTTTTCTAAATATTAACAATTTTTTTATTTCAATCTAATAGTAAAATGGCAATACAACATCCTTGCAATGAATGTCTTGGTTTCTATAGGTGAAACCATGTATAATACTTTTGATGAACTCATAATCCCTATTTCTAGAAGCATTAGTAAGAGGAGGAACAAGACACTCTTCATATCCAGTGTGGTCATGGTGGTTATTGAAGAGTATATGGTTTGCAGGTGTTTTAGTGCATTCACAAATGGTGCTCCAAGGATGGTTATAGGACAGTTGGAGGGCAGTGATATGAACAGTTATTCTCAACTTGAAATTACTACTGTAGTGACAAGATTGTAGTCTTGCAATAACATTTTTGGACTCTAAATATGCATAGCAAAGTGCATTCAAAAAGGGTGCTCCAAGGAGTTAGAGGACTTATGTTGCGTAGACATCAAAACATTCATAATTGAAATTAATAGTTCAATGTCAAGACAACAGTCTAGCAATGACATTTTTGGACTCTACATGTGCATATCAAAGTGCATTCAAAAAGGGTGCTCCAAGGAGTTATAGGACTTTTGCTGCTTAGATATCATAATAGTCATAACTAAAATTAATAGTGTAATGGCAAGACAATAGTATAGCAATAACTGGCTTGGAATCTACATGTCAAAGATTGACTTGCATTTTTTATAAACTCATCATCTTTGTTTTGAAAGGTGGCATCAAATGTAAAGTGTGGAGAATTAGAAAGATTAGAAGAAGAACAATTATGTAATCCTTTAGTAGAAGGGAGAGGTAGAAAGGAGGTGTTTTTTTGTTCCTTTTCTTTGTTCTTTTTAATTGTAATATAATTATTTATCAGATAATATATTTCAGGTTGACATGAATGTTAATTAAATAAATAAAAAGAGAAGCTACATAAATGGCCATGGAGACATAAGAATCATGGAAAGGTTGATGATAATTTTCAGTGCACATAATGGAAAACTTTAGGAATGGAAAATGATCAATTCTCAATCCACTTTCATTGCAAACCAGTAATATTCCCCTAAACATCTAGCCCCTAGATACAGTACTAAAAAAATAGAGACTTCTGGAAGTGTCCAGAGCAGCTCACTTGTTGCCTTAATTTTCAAATGAAATGAGAAGCTCCTTAATAGATTTCTTAATTTTCTACATAGTATAGTTTAAAGGTTATGCTCTCTTTGATATAACTGCATCTAGTTTCAAATATGAAGAAGGTGTAGGATTTGTTGACAGAAAAGCTCAGGTCATATAGATTTTTGGTCCAGGGTCCCTTGGAACAGAGAAACACCCACCATAAATAGTTTGAACTAATAGTTTTGATATAGAGGATGGTGATAGAAGCATACAAGTGTTGACYAGGTGTTCCAAAATTGTGCAATAACTTTGTAAGGCCTCTAACAACCATGATCTATGCTCTAACTTTTCATACTCACTCTACTTCACATGTTTAGTTTCCATAATCAACAGTGAGAGTTGTGGAAGTGCCAAGAGCAGCTCACTYGTTGCCTTAAATGAAATGAGAAGCTCCTTAATAGATTTCCTAATTTTCTACATAGTATAGTTTAAATTTTATGATCTCTTTGATATAACCCCTGATGAGCCTCCATTACTTATGTGCTTGTGATATTAAGAATTTGTGAGTGTTTTTTATGTGTGGGGAGAAGACTTCAATGTTATCTAGAGATTTGTAGCAGATCTCATTAATTTTCCCTCATTTTCAACAAATTATGTCTCATTTTTTCTCTATTTTATTTTTATTGAACTAATTCAATGGCCTCTATGCAAGCCTCCATGGAAGGATCATCAAACCCCCATGACAATGTTGTTGTTGGGAGAGTTCACTAAATTGTTTGGAGGCATGTCACCAAATTGGCATCCATTTGAGGGGGCTCCTAGGATGTCTAAGCAGGGTTTCACACCCATGGGAAGGCCCATTGGTCAATGGGTTGAAGGATGTCCAGACAAAAATACTTGGAAAACCAATTTTCAATTACCATTTTCAAATAGAGGGAAAAGAGGCAGAGCATGCTAAACAAAAGCATGAAAACTTGAAGATAAAATTCTTGGTCAAGCAACTCCTTTGGAGAGAAAAATGGGTTGATAACACCACTTTGGAGGCTACCTTTTCCTTTGGAGGAAGAAAATAAAGCTAGGTGCATCTATGCTTGTGGTATACATTTCAATGTTTTTCACTTATGTTATTGGGATGAATGGTTAAGATAAACAATGTTAAACAAATACGAAAGGCTCATACCTCAAAAGGTCTCACCAATATTGCTTGTAAAGGAGTGGATACTTGTTGATAGGTGCTTGGAACCCATATTGTCCTCTTGGAAGAATACAGGGTTTCATGGTGTTGGATGAGTGGACAAATTGTGCTTGTGGAACATTGGTTATTAGATGTAATGGCCATGGCCAATATTAATTACTTAGATTTACTTTATAATAAATTTACATAGTTATATAATCATGAAATAATAAATGTTAAGAAATAAAGACATTTATTAGGTTATTAGGTACTTGGGAGTTGGGTAACTCACTCATGTACATATCCCCACTTTTTACTATGTATTAAGACACGAAATTGATACAGACACGAGGGGAAATGGATAGAGAAATTTTTTAGGAAGAGAAAATAAAATACAGTGGGAAAACAGATTATGTATATATATACAATGCAGAAAAACCATGAGACCTTAAAATTTTGGATTAACTTCTTATTAGCCTCAATTAACACAAGTAGGAAACCTACTTGAAAAAACAAGAAACTAAAATGTGGGTAGTAACATCCAAGTAATCATATATTTTTCAATGTAGCTCATGGGTTCACCTTGGCAACACTAACATCATGAACCACAATGTATTGAATAAATGTTGAATTTCCCATAAAATGATAGATTGGTTTCCATTTTATCAAAAAATAACTCTTCATGTCACTTAGTATAACACCAACTCGAGTGGAAGATTGAACCTTGCAAAGATTTATCTTTCTAGATTTTTACAACTTGCATTCTTTGAATTTTACTTGGTAACAGAGGATTGCATGATCCCTGGGTTGAACCTCATCAACACCTTCACCAATACTTCACTGATTTTAAGGAAAAGTATTGATTATATATTTGCAGGTGGTCCTAATTATATATTTGCAGGTGTGTTAAGCACTCTGGATTCATTTTTCAGAAGGGGGTATCCTCATGCTGGAAATTATACCCCCTCTTAATTTTTCCAGAATTAGGATAAATCCTACAAACTCACAAAAAAATGTTGTCTACAACACTTCAGAGGAATTTGTATACTAATGACCAATGGCTTGGGACATGACCAACCTGTACCACCTTAGATGGTTATCTACAATTTTTAACCTGATGTACATGGATCTAGTGGTGATGTATCACTCAACCTTCATCCTATTCTAGGTTGAGTTAGACATCATTTAGTAGTAAGTTGAATAAATTAGGGAGAAGAAGGATATGTGGCAGATTGAATTCAGCCATAGACATGCTCGAGAGGACCTTCTAGAATTAGAATTGTTGGAAGTGAAATAATGTCTTTTGAATGTTGAGAAATGAGAGAAGAATGAAATGGATCATCTTCCCTATCGTGTCAAGAATACAAATAATGTGTTGTTATTTTTGAGGTCCACATCAAGAATTATGTCTATGCCATATTTTGCATACACTGCATGTGGTTTAAATATGAAGGTGTGGGACTTGTTGACATAATTAAACGGTATTCCCATGGCCGAGTAGTGTAAGGATGCTAATTTTTTTTCTATTTGAAATTCTAAAGGTTAAAATATAGGAGAAAAACTCAGATCCAAAAGAAGGGGACATGATAGGCTCTACAGTGAAGAGTGAAGAGGAGTATCGGGAATGCTTCAAGAATGATACATCTTATCAAGCTCCTCAATGACACCCACCTTTATGCAAGTGATTATTGTCACTTTCATAGAATCCATGGAAAACCCTTACTTACTCTTAAGCTATGGAAATGCCACCCATCCACCACAACATATAGCAAAAATGCTTTGAACCACTAGCCATTTGACCACATTCTCATGTATTTATGCAATTGATGTCGCCAACGAGACCTTATTATTGATATAGTAAGGTCAACCCATATAAACTAAGATTTTATATTTGTTAATATGCACCAATTTCAATTATTTGTTATCCACATCTCCTTTACCATATCATGGACTATGGTATTTTGCTTACTTTTCACTACAATGAAAATGGAATTTAAGAGCTTAACCTCTATTTTGGGAATATAAAAGGTTGGTGGCTTTTCAATCTTGATATTTTTCATAATTAACTTATGTATTATATGGTTCCACACTTCATATGGACCATAGTTTGTAGAGAACTTGGATATTTGCATAATGGGTTGATGATACATTTTCCTTTGAAAATCATCACATTTGCAATTCTTGATTACATCAATTTTTAAATTAACTTCTAATTAGCCTCAATTAACATAAGAGAAAGAAACGTACTTGCAAAAGAAGAAACTAAAATGTGGGTAGTAACATCCAAGTAAGCATATATTTTCAATGTAGTTCATGCTTTTGTTGGAGAAATTTCTATTTTCAGCACACTAGTTCAGTGGGAGTTAACTGACTAGTTATATTTTAGACTTTCTAATCTTAGACCATCACTATTATGCATGCATTCCTATTATAGGATGTAAGTACCTATATGAATGAATATCACTCACTCATTGATAAGATCATAATACACATTGATTCTCATTCTTCATATTGTATCTCTCTTCCTTTTCTTGATAAACTTTGTTTGTCTATGCTTTGGCTAGGTCTCTTGTGCAGGTTTCCATGAAACAATGACATGGTATCAGAGTCGAGCTTCTTGGAGAAACCCAGACAAGCTAGAGATGAGAAAAAGATTCCTCGAGTAGGCCTAGTTTATGCAATCATCGCATCCTTTACCTATCGAAAGGTGTGACGATTGGAATCGTCGTGGCCTATCTCCGTCGAAGGGTGCAATGATTGGAATCATTGCAGCCTATACACAACCAAGGTGCAATTTCGTTGAATTGTTTTCTTCATCCGGGGTGCGATGATTCAATTTTTGACAATCGTCGCACTATTTTCTTCACTAGGGTGCAATGATTTAGCATCGTCGCACTTTACCCTTCTCTAGGGTGCGACAATTCAACAACCCTCCAAAAATTTGTTTTCTGCAGTAAAATTGTGATATCTCAAAATCCATGATCTCGGTCGAGATGAAACTTTTACCAGAGACGTATAACATAGGGATTCTCATGCTCACCAGAAATATCCAAAACCCACATCATATTTTAGGATATATAGTTGTTTTATCATATCTATAGTTGTCATAGCATCGTCAGTCATATCTCGAAATCCACGATCTGGGTTTTTGGGTTCTTTTCATAATCAATAGAAGGATGGAGACAATGAAACTTCTTCAATCAAGTCTAGTGAAAATACTCAAAACGTACAAATATTTTGAATGGAAGTCTAAGGTCGCATTCCAACTCAAAAGAAAAGTATTGAATAATTTGACGATGGCGATAGAAACAAAACCTACATCAGCACTTGAGAAGATTATATGGGTGAACCGTAAGTATGAGGCCACAAGACTACTTTTTGAATTAATCTCCACTGATTTATGGTTTTATGTTTCCTCATGCAAGACTCCAAATGAGATCTGGACCACCTTGGAAGGACTCTTTGGAAATCAGGATGAGATAGGAGGTCATATGCTTGAGGTAGAGCTGAATACCATAGACCCTAAGAGTTTTGATAATATACATGATTTATTTACTAAATTTAAATATTTGATTTTGAGCTTGGGTGAAGGTGGCATTGAAAAGTATACACAAGAGAAACAAGTTATTCTAACAATCTTGGTCAATCTAGGACCAGAATATGGTGTATATGTCTCCAATTTCCATTTTGGCAGATGTCTTTTGGGCAGAAATTAGAAAATGCGTACGATGGATCAGTTCATTGATTCTCTCACATAGAAGAATACAAAACTCATACATATGGGCCTCGTGAAGGAACCCAAATCACATGCACTCACCATGCATGATGGAAAAGGATCATCCAAACAGAACAGGAAGGAGAAACAGAACGAGAAGGAGGGATATTCCAAACCCTTTAATGATTCTTCAGGTTCCAAAGACTCTTCAGATTCGAAGAAGAAGAAGAAGAAGGGAAAGTAGTGCACTTACTACAATAAACTGAATCATGAAGAATCCACATGCATGAATAAATAGATCGATCTTATGGCATAGGCACTTCAACATAACAACCTTGGAAACTTCATTCCAGAGGGACTGAAGAAGCAGAAGGAAGAATATCATAATCCTAAGAAAGGTAATCATCATGCCCTACTTGCAATTAATTCCTAATTCCCATCATATGGCAGCGAAAGAGGAAGTTTTATCTTCTTTGAGTCCATGCTCAAGACCCCCTATTCTCATCTGGGATGATACTCCAGTAGAATTAGCAGGAGAAGGGAGAGTGGAACTCCACAATGGAATTTTTGAGAATGTTCTACATGTTCCAAATCTTTCTATGAATCTTCTCTTAGTTTATCAGATCACTTAGAAAGGTAAAAAGGTTGAATTTACATCAAATTTAGTTTCAATAATTGACATGCATGACAATTCCATCACTGCAATTGGTGAGGTGGATCACAAGTCAAGGTTGTATAAATTCACTAATTTTTCTGATGATGACTCCTCTATTCTACTTACACATAAGGAGAGTAATTTACATGCACCTCCAGTGCAAAATGCATATACTCTTGTGCTTCCATCAGTTTCAGACATCATAGATGATTCCCTACACTCATATTTTGTACATGGAAATAAGCACAGAGTACAACCAGATAAGAATCTAGCATCGAAGCTTCAGAAGATGCCCAAGAAGGAAAATACCACACTTAAGGCAGCAGGAAACCTTGCAGTGAATCCATTGGATTCGAGGAGGACTCAATCTCATCATGAGGATCCTTCTCATGTACTTTCAGCATCAGAAACTATGATGCCCATGCACTGTTATATGGTTCAATCTACTGATCTGCAAACCTACAATAAGGTTGTGGGAAAGATATTATGGAAAGAAGCCATGCAGGAGGAGCATGACTCTCTCCTTAGAGAATCAAACTTGGCATTTGGTTCCACTTCCACCATAAAGGAATATTTTTAGGTGCATATGGGTCCATAGGATCAAGAGGTATAAGCCCGACAGGTTGCCAAAGGAATTCATCAGATCCATAAATATTTCTACATCTTCACGAAGAATTTTAGTCAGTAGAAGTTTCAAACTTTGCGGGATCGTCTTGCAGTGAAGAACACAGTTGCCTAGAAGCTACCATTTTCTTCTTTTGATACATTATCTTTTGAGGGCGGGGGGGTTTGATCCCATGTGGTTTTCCCTCTTTCTTCATTTTTATTCAGTGTTCATTAGTTGCATTGTACATGAGTACCTAATATGGCCTAGTATTCGGGACTCACTTTTTACTCCATAGTGATGTTTAGGGGGGTTTTGGAGAAATTTCTACTTTCGGCACACTAGTTCAACAGGAGTAACACTAGTTTAGTGGGAGATAACTAACTAGCTTTATTTTAGACTTTCTAATCTTAGACCATCACTATTATGCATGCATTCCTATTATAGAATGTCATTGCCTATAGGAGTAAAGATCAGTCACTTATTGATAAGATCATAATACACATTGATTCTCTTTCTTCATTTTGTATCTCTCTTCCTTTTCTTGATAAGATTTCTTTGTGTATGCTTTATCTAGGTCTCCTATGCAGGTTTCCATGAAACACTGACAGCTTTCACCTTGGAAAAAATAACATCATGCACCACAATGTATTAACTAAATGTTGAATTTCACATTAAATGATAGGTTGGTTTCCCTTTTATCAAAAAATAACTCTTCATGTCACTTAGCATAACACCAACTCCAATGGCATATTGAACCTAGCAAATATTTGTCTTTCTAGACTTGTTCAACTTCCATTCTTTGCATTTTACCTGGTAATAGAGAATTGTGTGATCCCTGGGTTGAACCTCATCAACACCATCACCAACACTTAACTGGGTTTAAAGAATAGTATTGATTATATATTTGGCATTTGTAGGTGAACTTGATTATATATTTGTAGGTGAGTAAAGAAATCTTGAATCATTTTCAAGAGGTGGAATTAGATGGCTTAAGATATGATCCCTTGGTATTGTTCCCTTCATTGATGCACATATTTTCTTTCAACTTCTTGGTCAAATCATATCTAAGGAACTTCAGAGGAAAGAGGGTGAAGTTGGAAGGAAGTTTTAGATTTTCCTTTACTTATAGAGCGGTAATGTTCTTTAACTTACTTAACATTAACAATTATACCATAGCAGCAGAATAAATAGTAGGAAAATTACACAAGATATTTATCCTGGGAAAACCCCAAATGGGGGAAAAACCAAGCAACCTTTCTTAGATAGATTATGTTCTCAAAGAAATTCCAATCAGATAAAACCTAGCACAAGTGCTAGCTCAACCAGAAATACCACCCCAACTGCAACAACAACACCATAGAAAGGTGGTTCACCTATTCAAGGAGTATCACACAAGAGAGAGATACCAAAAAACTAAACAAGAATAAACTGTGCAGTTGCAACTACTTGTCACCTCCTCCAAAGTTGTGCCTTGCTTCTCTGTAGCTGGGAATGTGTGAGTGAGTGAAAAAATGAGCTAAGACATCCTATATTTATATTCTTCCTGGCCACTAGACTGGGCCGACTTCTTCTCTGGACAAGTGTGTTTTCATTATTACTTTAGTCTTCTAGGCCGACTTCTCTTCTAGGGTATTTCAATATATGTTCAATGGATCTCTTTCTTCCATAATCTTATCTGTGTCTAAGAAAGGTCATCTAGGAGGGAAATGTCCTCTCATAGCTACCAAAACATCAACACTCCCTCTTATCTAGGGAGGCATCTTTCACGATGTCTTCATCTGGTAGTCTAGTGACTACTCTACAATATTCTAGAATGCACATGGCTGCTACAATGCCTTTGGTAGCTCGAATCATCAGGAACAGTATCTGTGATCAAACGGTAACACACACAGCTACATCCAAATGATCTGGTAATCTCTATGACAATCAGCTAGTAGCACACAACTACTACAATGTCATCCAATAGATCACAACTACTACCAAGTAGTACACAACTATTTTCCAGTGACACACAGTCACTTTCAGTTGAACACATCCACACATCCACTATAGTAGCACACGTCTATTATCCAAAGACAGACAATCTCCGCTAGTGATACACAACCACTAAAGTAGCACACAACTACTGCCCAAAGTCACATAGCCTTCACTAGTGGAACACATCCATCGAAGTATCACACAACTATTTTCCAGAGTAACACAACCTCATCCAGTGGAACATATCCATCGAAGTAGCACACAACTACTTTTCGGAGTCACACAGCCTCTGTCAGTGGAACACATCCACCGAAGTAGCACACAACTATTGTCTGGAATCACACAGCTCCGCCAGGGGAACACATCCACTGAAGTATCACACAGTTACTATTTGGAGCCACACAGCCTCCACCATAGTATTACGACTATGTGTGTGATGTTTCTTCTCTCACCAAGTCTGATAGTGCATTACCCCCTTAGTCACCTCACGTGACTAATCTAGGGAACCCTTGGCCAAAGGGTTTATCCGACATGAGAATAAATAACACACCTCCCTCTCAATGAGGGTGGACATTCGAAAACACTCCAAGCTTGTCCTTGAAGTACTCATACTTCACTATTGACAAGTTCTTGGTGAGGATGTTTACTATCTGCTCATCCGTGGATATGTACTAGAGCTCAAAAAATCCTCTATGCACCATGTCCCAAACGTAATGATATTTGATATCTATTTTATTATACCTGTCATGGAATACAAGGTTCTTGGTAATCTTCACGCAACTTTGATTGTCACAATGTATCAAAGTTGGCTCAATTCTAGATCAAATATCCCAACTAGCAACTTCCGGAGCCACAATGCTTCACGGCTTGCCACACTTGTTGTGATATACTCTAGCTCTAAAGTATTGAGTGCCACTGATGTATACTTCCTTCTCGACCATGAGATCATGCTTGATCCCAGACTGAAGCAACATCTGGAAGTACTCTTCTGATCCACTGCACTCCCTACCCAGTCAGAGTTTGTATATCCATGTAGCTTCACATCTCCACTCGAGACATATCTCAATCCATATCCAACTGTACCATGAAGGTACCTCAACATATGCTTTGCTTCCATCCAATCTACCTGTCTATATTCAACCATGTGTTGATTCAAGGTATTCACTGCAAAGAATATGTATGGCCTAGTGTTAACCAGGTACATCAAGGATCCAATCAATTGTCTGTACATCGTGGGATTCACCAAATCTAAATATTTTTCACTCAAGAGCTTCAGATTTATCACCATGGGTGTGTTCGTGGAATTGTAGTCCATCATCTTGAATTTCTTCAGGATCTCAACAGTATATTTTCATTGGCTAAGGAAAATCTCATATGATCTATGCCATACCTCCAATCCCTCTAGATTATTTTCCGCATGAAATGAGAGAGGAGATATAATAAAGGAATGTACTTAGATATCTTGGATATCCAATATTATAATAAAAATGTATCATAGATGCAATCATAAACACAAATATATAGTAATACACAATTTTCTATTAATGAGTGAAAATGTACAAAGACTATAAAATACATAGTGAAAGACTTGCTAGAATGGTGGCATCTTATCTCTGAGAAGAGATGTGATGGATACTCGCATCTGTGAGAAGATGATTTTAAAATGAGGCTTCAAAGGCATTTTTATCATAAAGAAAATCCAAAACCCTAACCCTGGAAGATGAAAAGCCAACAGTTTTGTGGACCTCGTTTTGGGTAGTTTGGTGTATCAACTTCCCGGGGGCGTAACTTTGGCATACGATCTTTGTTTGGGGTGCACAATAGCTTGTTGGAAAGGTATCATCAAGAAGATTAATTTTTTGTGCTCAATCAGATCCTTTGGCTGTCATTGAGAAGCTCAATCCTGGAAAACCTTCATTTAGGTCCTCAAAATGGCCCCGAAAGTTAAAAATTGCTAAAAATAGTAAATTACCAAAATGGCTAGAAAATTGTTTTGAGCCAATTGGAAAAGGTGGGTGGCCATTGATATCCACCTGGATCAATCATCCCTCCTTAGGAAGCAATGGTCTCCATTTATTTGAGTGCCCAGAGGAGAGGGAAAATTGTTTGTTGAATCTGCATCTTGCTGAGTTGCTTTCCTTGTTGGAGAAGTTGTGTTGCTTAGCTTGTTGAAGGTTGTCACGAACCTGTGGTTGGAAGGGTTGGGAATTTTTAACCAGTATGGATTATTCCCATTTTTAGAAGGAATATTTACACATTGTTTCAATCTTTTTGACCTGCTTCTATTGGATAGAAGGTGCTAGGACTGACATTGCAGTGGTCTTCTTTTGTTCACGCTTTGAATAGACTGTGAAGAAGTTAAATTTTGTAGTATGAGATACTACCTTGCGGCATTGTTTAGGTGAGATAATAATCATAATTACCTCTGGTATCCTATATATATGACCCCCCAAAGTAACAATGACACAACGGGGTCAAGACTCGTAAATAACATGGTGCTTCCATATATATGGTTGGCCCAAGAGAACATCACAAACATCCAGTAGGGAAACATCACATAATACATCATCCTTGAAGGGTTGGATGTCGTTTGACAATAAGAATTGTTGGCTGACACGAATATCATGTCCCTAGCAAAGCCACCTGATTTTGTATGGTTGTGGGTGTGTTGTTGTTGAAAATCCCAATTGTTTGATGACCTCTATTGAGATGAGGTTCTTCTAGCTTCCACTATCAAAAATAAAATGTAGCAGGGTCCCCTTCACCCACATCTGTGAATGAAAAAGGTGCTCCCCCTCTTCAGGATCTATTGGTTCTTCTGGTTGAATTGATATGGTCACAACAATAGCAGTGGGGTCTATGTCGATGATCTGTCTTCTGTCAGTATTTTGGCCACCAATGACTATTTTAAGCGACATTCATCGGTGTTGTGCCATGGGATTTTGTGGAAATCACATCATTTTCTGGTTTCCTTCTTTGTCTTCTTGTGACCCTTGTTTTCCTATGGCTTGGAGTGGTTTTCAGAATATTGTTTGTTAGGGTTGTCTTTAAAATACTTTGGTTGTTGTGGATTTGTAGACCCAAACTCTCGTTTGTTTTGGTTCTTAAGTTTCTTCTTGATTTTAACATCATATCAATAAGCAACACCGAGTGATGAGATGTACAAAAAATCCATTTTAGTTTGAATGTATCTATGTAAAACCCCATAGTATTTCAAAACCAAATGTCATTTGGAGTCTTTGATACCCATATTGGTGTGTAAGGTATGGAATGTATTGGTGAACTCTAGAACTTCTCAACGCCTCTCTTTCCGCAGTGTGGTCTATCTCATATACTAGTCCTCATAGTTTCCAACAGGGTAATATTGTTCCTTTATCGTGTCCACAAAAAAATCCCAAGTGGTATCGACCCCATATATTCCAGACTCGTCTGTTGAAATTTTCTCCCAATAAGCTTCCCACCAAATTTTTACATGGGGGATATCCTTAAGGAGTGCGAAGGTGATACTTTCCCTGTCGGAGAAATTATGAACAGAGAAATAACCTTCTAGTAGATTTAACCATTTTTCTAAGGCATCCACATCTATCTGTCCTTCAAATACGGGAATATCAAAATTAACTTGTACCTTGAAAGGTGTGGTGCTTCCAAAGTGGTTTCTTGATGAATATGTGCCAATTGTTATCGACAAGTGTTGAAGAATGTGGGAAAAATTCTCCATCATTTTGTCCCTTTGTCGCATGAGAGCTTGCTCAAGAAATAGATTGATAGAATCGTATGCTTTGTTGTTTTTCTTTTATTCCACCATTGAGGGTTTCCTGGGTGTGCAAGAGCATTTTCCTCTCGAGAGACAAGATTGAGACCCAACTTTCTATACTCGAACCTTGTAGGGTACATGCACTAAAAACCGATCAAGAGCAGCCTGCTCTGATACCACTGATCCAGATTATTTTTGACATGAAATTAGAGCGTATAATAAAGTAATATACAAATATATCTCAGATATCCAATATTATAACAAAAATGTATCATAGATGCAACCATAAACATAGATATACAATAATACACAATTTCTATTAATGAGTGAAAATGTACAAAGACTGTAAAATACAGAATGAAAGACTAGCTAGAAAGGTGGTAGCTTATCTCTGTGAAGATATGTGATGACTACTCACATCTGTGAGAATATTATTTTACAATTATGCTCCTAGAGGATATTATTTTCATCTGTGAGAATATTATTTTACAATTATTTTATAACATCTTCTAGAGGATATCAATTGCATCTTACAAACAATTATATCATTAATAATGAACAATGACTATTTTCTTAATGGTAATCGTACTGATAGTATTCAAGTGTACCTAAACATTTGATTGCAATAAAAATGAATAAAGTTTTAAAGACTACTATCTTAGGTACACTACTTTCTTAAGAGAAAACAATATAAAATATCAAACCTAATATGAAAACCTAGAGTCTAGTGTTGTTGTCCTGCTTGAGTTTCCTTATATCATTCATATGGAAACAACATTGTTTAAAAGACAAATTATTCATCCTATGACGCCTTTGATTGTTCTTCAGCATCTGTTGCATGTGCATGGTGTTTATTCTTTTCCTTTTCATTTCTATCTAGACATTGAAAGAAATAATGTCCCAAATTCTGGTAACTGTAGCATCTAATCTTTGACTCATCTGTCTTGTAACGAGGTCTCTTAGAATTATTTGGGCTGCCTTCTTCCCTTTTATTTATATTCTTCACTTGGGAAGAAAGTGCTTGATTTTCATCCACATTAGTATTTTGTGTCTTGGATATCAGCCTGGATTCCTCTTGAGTGCAATCTAACCATAACTTGTCAAACTTGGGAAATCTCCTTCTTGTGCAAATTCATTAGACAAATGGGTCCCATGAGGGAGGGAATCCATTGAGTGTGGTGGTGTTGGCATAGGGGCAGACCCAAAGTTCAATGCTTCAATAATGCACCAACAAAACCCTAACTATCGACCCTTTTGGCAATGCCTGCGAAGTAGATGAAGTCTCACCCGAGGTAGAGGCAGGGGTGGTTGCAAGACTCAAGTGTTTGCAACCTAGCTGGGACACGGATCTGTGATTACAATACCCTAACAAAGCACTTAGCAGTTACCATTCATTAGTATTTAATCAGTGTTTACTTCGCAGATAAAACCCTAATTACATAGTAACGCAGTATTCAACCAGATCTACACATCTAATCATTTATCATAAGAAACTTTTTAGATCTAGCATCTTGTTCACATTACTAGGCATATCATATCCATATAAGCATACACTATTGCACTAAGCATAAATCACATGAGTAGAACAACCATAATGCACAGAACAATCATAACACAGGATATACGTGGTTCACCCCCAGCCTGGGGCTATGTCCACCAACTCTTCTCTTCTTTATTATCATTTGTCAAGCTTCTTACATGCAGTACATAGCATCAAAATCATACTCCATAGAAGACAGGAGATCTGATTGCACCTCTCCAGATCCTCCTTCCCTGAGTTAGGTCACAGCACAAAGCCTTCTTACAGTCTACACATAAGCTCCTTACAATCACTTGCACTTAGCTTCTATAACTGTTCAACACAGCGTGCATAGATCATTCCTACTATATGCACTTAGCTCAATGGCCTCTCAATGCCCCCTTCCTACTTCGCATAGATATCTATTTATACATTACAAAAAGGGCATAAACATGGGTAAACCCATGGGCCGACATCCCATACCTGTTACATAAGCCCAAAACCCAAAAGTGCCCTAAAAGGGGGCCGAGATCCCGCGATCTCCGCTTCGACTTGCGCTCTGCCTTCGACCAGCCTTTCAAAGTCCCAAAATAGGTCAAACATGACCAAGATTATCCAAAACTTGGTCAAGGGCCAACAAGCCCCCAACACTCACCTGTGACTTGTCTTGGGTCACTCTACTTTGCTTAATTCTACCTCAAAAGCCTCAAGCTACTTCGACCTGTTGTTGCGCCAAGGCCTCCTACTCGGAAAACTCTTGAAGAACTACTTCATTCACAAGTCCTTCCAAGTGTTGATCAACTACAGTGATGACCTATTCTAGTTCTTCTCCTCATCCTTCAATCTCTTCAAACAATTGGGAAGATGCATCTTGGGCTGGCTGGAGCTTCTGAGTTACTTCCATGACTTTGCTTTGTATGGCATGGACTTGTTGTTGAATAGTGCATTGTTCCTAGGATCGTTTCATTCTCTCAACTACTGACAAGAGATTCAACTATGCCTAAACTATTGTTGCTTTCTCCTTTGCCTCCTAGAGTTGTGACTCTAGTGTCTTTAGTTCAAGATCCTCAGTAATTCGCTCATAATTTTGTGCATTGCGATCACTTAGATTTTACATTCAATGGTGAAGGCCTTGATTCTCTCAATTGTGGTCCAAGAAGTTGATTCTCTTTGATCCTTCACATCCTCCATAGTGTTTGGCACTATTTGTAGCTCTAGATCTATTATTCTCTGTTGAAGTTGTTGAATGGCTTCAAAAATATTTTCCACTTGATACTCTACTGGGTATTCGTCCAGTTGTTCTAAGCCCGTCACAGAGCGAAGTGCTCTATTGGCTACTTCTTTGACTCCAACCTACTCCGCGAGGAATTATTCTTTCTCCTGCTAGATTTTTTCTCTATCTTCTTCGAACTTTGTTTGGAGGGCAGCCTTCTCCTACTGCGCAACCCTACATTGCTCTATAACTTCCTCTTGTACTTGTTTCAGAGTCGTTGTGGCATGTTCTTTCTCTTCCTGCATGCAACGAAGGTGAGATTCAGTTGCGTTAGCTATTCTACAAAGTTGGGCAGGCTCATCTCCCAAATCTGTTTCATCTGATGTAGGGGCTATAGTGGACACAACATGGATGGATTGAAGGGCTTGTTGTACACTTCTTATCTCTTTCTCAATTTTATCATACACAACCTCTTTTTTTTCTTCGGTTCTCTGCAAAATATATTTCAAGGCATTTGATACAGATGTGATAATGAAGTCGAAGTCATCAACTGTGAGCACAGTCTGCAGTTTTGTCTTACTAGCTTTGGAATTCTTCTGCGATGTAGGTTTCATGGGGGAAACCTTTCTTTTCTTCAATGGATCTACGTCATCATGGGGATTCTATGGTGGTGTTACTTTTCCTTTCTTTTGTAAATCTTCTTCCCCTTATTTCTCTTCTTTGTCCACTTCCTCACCACCTCCTCTGCTAAGTGAATCTAAAGAAGTTTTGTCTGATACATTGTCCAGTTGTTGCACCTCTTCTTTCTTTTTCTTCCTGCTACTATTGGGTGCATTATACTCTTCGTGGGTAACCACCGGATTTACAATGAGTTATGGGTCAGATAGTTTTTCCTTGTCGACTGGTATAAGGAACTCTGTGGTCCATTCCTTAGTGATTTCTTCCAAGTCCTCCTCTGTGAGCTTATAGTATGATTGAAGTTCTTCCTATAATGTCCTCAAGGCCAAGCCCTATTGTAAATCATGTCTATGAAGTATAAAGCTTGCATTATGAAATGTAATTATGTTTTATAGGCTGGTGAACCAAGTTTATATAAGTTGGTGGGCTTATGTGATATTAGGCCGGAGAGCCTAAGTGTTAAGGCTGGGGGCCTACTTTTGTATATGTAATCATGCAGAACATTAATAAAAATATAAACACCGCTGTGTGTAGACCGACCATGATGAATGAGTGATGGGGGACTAAGCTTCCATGGAGTGGGTAAGGGATTGGGGGTTGGAAGGTTGGAAAGAGAGGCTAATTGTAGAGCCTAGGGGATTAAGTCCTTGGGAATAATATTTTAATATTATTCCAAAAAGCCATGTGAAATGTGATGTTTTATCCTAAGTTCCTTGGAAGGATGAGTGACTTCCAAATGGGAAGGAATGAGCTTCATGGGTGGAAAGTGTCAACCCAGACGCATGTAGTTAAAACAAGAGAAGTGAGTCGTGTTGGGGTTTCCTCCTCCATTCGACCATCGATTGTCTGAACAATGAATCCTGTGGCCCCTGTATTCGACCTATGCATACCCTCACGTAGCTTGGAAACTAGAAAAATGTAATGTTTTCCTGAGAAGTTGAGGTATCAGTCGTCTGAACCGTTTGAGTCTGTGTTCGACCTATGCGTTAATTCCTTGTCATGCACCCTAAAACCAATGACAAACCCATGGATTGAGTCGTGTTACCTGTGTATGCTGTGAGCCCATTCCATTATCTCTTGTAGTGTTGAGTCTATACCTAAACTGTCTTTGGGTTGCTACCTTCTGTTATTATTGAGTGGAATTGACCAGCTATTGTTGTTGTTATCCTCAGCTTACAGAAATTAGGTTGAAACTGGTTGAAGAAGTGGGTTTTCAGGCCCGTGGTTGAAGAGTTAGGTTGTAAGGCCTATGAGAAACTACCTCCAGGTGAGAGAGTCTACTGGGAAGTGGTTTTTCCCCAGAGAGAGTCCAGCACCAGCTTCAGAGCTCTGAGAATTCTTGATCTGACCTGTTTCTGAGGCCCAGAGAGGGAGGTGAAGCATCGATGGACTGTACTTGTGAAGGTGTATACTCTAGGGTAGAACAAGCATGTGGGGAATGAGAGTCTGTTAGTAGTGGGCATAAGAAGGCATCCTGGAAAGAATCCTTTTGGTTATCCTGTGCAGTTTTCCCTGTAACCTCAGCCTAGACTAGGATTCCTTGCCTCGGGTGGAGCTTAGTCCTAGCTCGGAGTGACCTATTGCTGAGAGTGATGAGTAGCATGGTCTAAGGCTGGGAGGTTCGTGGAAGGCCTACACATAGTTGGTGGAATTACCACGGTTTCAAAGATAAGTATCAACTTATGCTTAATATTATGTTTTTCATACCTGTGATGCTTATATGTATCATGCATTCTGTAGTGCATATGAATTACTGTTAACGCCAAGGATTATTTATGTTAGCAGTAATCTTGTGTTACTCTGAGTTAAATGTGTTTAATTTGATTTAAATGCATGTTATTAATTAAGTATGATAATGATGTTGTTTCGATAGTAGAGTTTGCCTGGCCAGTGGGATGACGACCAGGGAGTGTTACAGTTTGGTATCAAATCCTAGTTTCAATGCTAAGCCCGTATGGGTCAGATAAGTGGTCTTTGGACCGAGGTTTTGAGAAGAAATTGTGTCTAGAGAACTAATTTCAGACCTCCAAATCTGAGGGCCAAGGAGTTACTTGGTTGTGTTAAGAAGCTTAGGAAGAGTAGCGGCGGATTAAACTATTGTCGGCGTGGTAATTGACCATGGAGAGAGAGGAATCCACACCAGAAGTGTTGGATCCATTGGATCTGTTCGGGAGGAAAGGAGAACCCTCACGACCGTCAGATCTGGAGAACGCGCACAAGGCTTAAAACCCTTTGGAGTTGAACAGGAGTGTGGAAATCGCAATACATGAAATCCTGAATTCGTCAGGACCATCCATCAGAAAGGATGCATGGAGAGCAATCAGCCTTTTGTTGACTCATGAATTGAAAAGGTCAAAGGTCAAGTTCGTGAGAATTCACGAAAACATGAATTTGCGATTAGATCACAACCACTGATCAAGGAGGGATCTGGATCGTTAATTATCCAGGAAGAATTTCAGCATTTTGGGAGTTCGGCTGTCGGGAGAAGTGGATTGTGTTGATGCACAAACTCCCAAAGCCCGAAATCACGAAATCCTGAAGATCCAAAGTAGTGGGTCGAGTTGACCTCACTGAGATGGAAGTGTACACATGGGTGTGTACCACGTGCTAGTGGGTCAAAAATAGAAGTGAGCATGGTGGGACCTGATGATGTCACTGAAGGTAATGTGGACCTTCTTAAGTACACCGCATGTTACCACTATGGTTAGCAACAAATGTGTTGTGGGCCTAGAAGGAGAGAGGTCGGAAGTTTAGGAGTCGAGAGTTGGAGAGGTAAGAGACTGCGAGAACCTCTAGGACCAAAACCCCAAAACCCGAAACCTCGAAGCCCCGAAATCTCGAAATCCCAAAAACTTTGATGATGGAAAGACCATAGTGGATTTCATTCTTTGGAGGATGAGCAAACATGGACCGTTGATCCACCCAATTTCGTGAATTTAGTAATCGAAACTCCAGGAGATAGTTCTGTGTGCCTTAAAAATTTCTGAAGGCTGAAATTTTGGGTAGCACCTAGTGGTCTAGCATTTGGTCATGACCCGTGATCACATGGGTTAGGGACTAAGAAAGAGGGGGCTATCATTCGAAATTTACAGAGCCGAACAGAGCTCAAAAAATTCATGGAATCAAAATGTTTTCTTATTCACGTTGGTTTATGAATGTTGTAGTTTTATTAAGGGGTTAAGGCCTGACAAACTTCGGTTGACTGCACGTTGTGTATGCAGAGTTCAACGAGTGCCAGAACTAATTAGAATTTCCATGGAGTGTAGAGAAATGGAAGAGGTGTTGATTGCCTCCAATTCAGAGAACAAAATAGAAGGAATGGATGTCAACTTGGAAGTCGAAGGATCAAACTCCAATGGGCATGTAAGAGAATTGGATAAGGAAGGACATATGATGAAAATCAATGAAAGATTGCAGAGAGAAGCCCAGGCTTGCTGAGCCGATAGCCAAAATCTCATGAGGATCAGGGATTGGTAAGGTGAATTCAACTTAAATATGTTGAAGAACCTGGAAAGAATAGAAAGGAAATTGGAAAAGGAGAGTGGCACAAGAAAAATAGGGAGTCGCAGGACCCCTGAGAGGAAAAGAAGATCGAGGAGTGGTAGCAGACATTGTCGTCGCTCCCCAAAGCATTCTAATAAGGAAGCACACAATAGTTCAAGCCCATCCCCTACCAGAAAACACCGAAGATCATTTCATGAATTGAAAGGGGAGATGAACAAGATTAAGCCTCCTATGTTTGATGGAGAACATAAGAAGGAGAAAGATGCCGAAACATGGTTGCTTGGCATGAGGAAATATTTCCAACTGCATAATTATTCCTCTCAAGAAGAAGGAAGAATTGTGATGTATCAACTAAAAGGAAAATCATCCATGTGGTGGGATCAACTTGTGCAGGTGCAACACATTAAAGAGAAAGATATCACATGGAAGGAATTCAAGACGTATTTCGAGAGGAAATATCTGACTAAAAGATACTATGACAGAAAGATGAAGGAGTTCTTTGAACTCAAGCTGGGTAGCATGACCATTGATGAATACGAACAAAGGTTTTTGGAATTACTGAAGTATGTTCCATTCATCAAAGATGAGGCTGTCAAGATTCAGAGGTATCTGAGTGATTCTCCTATGCCATAACTCACTCAAACTGATAGTATCATGTAACAAGGCCTGGACTGGTTGGATAGTCAACCTGTACAAGTTGTTTTCTTGAACACTAATTACTTGGGCATAATTCATATGTGAGTGCTTGTGCCATGCAAGAACTTTTCCTTCAGAAAAGGTAACCTTGTAGCCTTTATCCTCTAAGGCAGAAATGGAGACAAGGTTTCTTTTCATCCCAGGTACATATAGTACCTCACTCAACTTAAGGGGTATATCAAAATCTAGTTGGAATGTAGAATTTCCAACCCCTTTCACATTATATATGACATTGTATCTAAGTACAACATGTAGACTGGTCTCTTTCTCAACAAGATCTGAGAGACAATCTTTATAACCGGTCATGTGCCTAGAGGCACCAATGTCAATTAACCTAATATTTTTATCAGTAGGGAACGTACCAGAGAGTGTCAATATGAATAAGAAGGCTTCATATTTGATGTCTTCATCTCCCTGATATCTTGTCTTCCAGGTATTGAATTTGCTTGATTCATCAAGCCTATCTTCCACCATAGTTTTGTTCATCATTTTTGTAGATTCTTCACAAACCCCTAGCAACTATGCTAGGAAACCTAACGTTTAGGCTAGGCTAGGAATCTTGGGTTTCGTTGGAATTATGACTACCAAAAATAATCCTTGTAGGTCAAAATAACACTGGTAAGATAAAAAACTTCTCCAATGAGGTGCATAAACCCTAAAATTGAATTTTCTGTGGAAAATTATGGAACTCTAGAAACCCTAGGGCCAAAAATCCAAAATGCTCAGAAATGCAATTTGAGAGTTGTTGGAAGTGCGATGAGGGAGGCTATACACCCCTATGCAATTTTTAGCCCCAACGTTTTGGTATAAAGTGTTGAAACCACCAAATAAGAGAGGGTCGTACCTTTTTCTTGAAATCCTAGGAGGGTCGTACGGTTCTACAGAAGAGAGAAGGCGACTTGCTTGAAGCTTGTGCAATGGCTTCTTCAAGACCTATTCTCTGATACCATGTTAATTTTTCACTATTCTAGGCTCAAGCATGAGGTTTATTTCATTTTATCATTTACTTGAACCATAAACAAATGCAGGTACACCATTTACAAGTGTTGCAATAACCAATATCACAAGAAGTACCATGCACAAGAACACAAGAAATATCCTTGGAAAGCCTTCTACTCAAGGGAAGAAAACCCAACAATCCTTTGCTATATTCTCAAGAGAAGATCCCCCAACCATAAAACCCTAATGCACACAAGAGGGTGCTCTATCACCTTGAAACTTGCACCCAAGAGAGGCATGCACTTCATCCCTAAAATGTACTTGCTAAAATTTCCAAATGACAAGTGACAAGTGTGTTTCCTCAATGGGGAAATCACCTTTATTTATACTAGACTGGACACAACAAAAGTGGCACCTATTGGCACAACAGGTCTGACCTAATTAACTTAGTAATATAATTAATTATAACTATAATCATTAATTATCTTTCACTTATGGTGGGGCCGACTTGTACCCTTTACATCACAATTAGGGTTACAAGAAAATCTTACACTTAGACAATATAACAATGGATCCACACGTCCACTAGTGCTCAACCACTAGGGACACATCCACCTGTGCTCAGCCACAGGGACATCATACTCAACATAATCATTTGGAGTACCATATCATCTCAACTCTCACACAGAGGAGAACAATACACCCATCACATGGGCACACCTAACCACAACTCTCCAAAGGAGAACGATGCCCCAACCATTGGGGGACGACTCAACTCTCACACAGAGGAGAACGATGCCCTATCACATGGTTATGCCCAACATATGGCTCCCTCTTAGGTTGACTCAACTCAGTCTCAGAGGAGAACATATCCGGGAGAATGTCTCATGATGCTTCAATCATCAACAATTGTGGATCTCACTCACTTCACTTGTCATCTCATAATTTCAGCAACACTTGTAAAGTGTGCATCTCTCTTGGGCAAAAGTTTCTAGGTAAAGTAAGCACACTCTTGTGTGCTAGGGTTTGGTGTTCTGTGGAGGATCTTCTCTTGACTCTATAGCAAAGGATTGTTGGGTTTTCCCCTTGATTGAGAAGGGTTTTCCCAGGATAAACTCTTGTGTTCTTGTTCATGGTTATTCTTCTTGTGATCTTAGTTATTGAAACACTTGTGTATGGTATTTCTACATTGTTTATGGTTCAAGTACATGCTAAATTGAAATAAACCACATGTGCATGAGCTAAGCATTAAAATTCAACAATGGTGTGCCCCACCCGAGCTACTCTTTGACTTGCAACCTTTGAACATGCCACCTCTTTTCTATTTTATATTCCCAAGTCCATTTCAACAACTCTAGCCTACTCTTCCATTACAATTGTTTTCACCTCGCTAGTGACTTGCTTTATTGCACAATTGATGTACTTAAACATTTCCCATTGTATTTTTGTGTCTTTGCGCTATATTTAGTCTCATCCTAGAGTAATTCTCCTCTCCCATTTGTAGTGTGTTTGTAGTTTGTGTGTGTTAAACCTTATGTTAGTCCTTTGTTTCTTTTGTGATGTGTCACCTTAGACCCTTTGTGCCTTGCGGGTAGACCTTCCTACTGTGGGTTGAAACTTGTAGCCACCTCCACTGCCCCGGGGGCAAGTTTCCTGCCCCATTTCTCCTTTTCTAGTTTTTAGTGACAAATCCTTTGGTTCTTTTATCAAATGTTTAACTTAAAAAACTTGGCCAACGACTTGATTTATTGCATAGTTGATGTAAATGATTTCACTTGTAACATTTCCCATTGTAGTTTTGAGTCTTTTCGTTATAGGTAGTCTCATCCATGAGTCATTCTCCTCTCCCATTTGTAGTGTATTTGTAGAGTGTGTGTGTTAAACCCATTGTTAGTCACTTGTTTCCTTTGTGATGTGTCCCCATAGACCCTTTATGCCTTGTGGGTAGACGCTTTGTGCATCTTCCTATTGTTGACACTTGTAGCCACCTCCACTACCTCGGGGGCAAGTTTTCCTACCCCGTTTCTCCTTTTCTATTTTTTAGTGACAAATCCTTTGGTTCTTTTCTCGAATGTTTTCCTTAGAAAACTTGGCCTTTTGTGCCTCCTTTCTCACTTCGAGTTCTTGATGTCCATTTCAACCATTCAATTCTTCTTTTGTCCTCTCATGTACCCGTTGGTGTTTTGGCTTCTCTTTCAACCTTTGATCCTCTTTTGGCCTGTCTCTCAATCCCCTTTTTGGCCTTCCCTTTAGTCTCTTGGCCGTCCTTTTTTGCCTCTTGACAACCTTCTTGGCCTTGCAATGTGTCTTCAACTCTTGTTACCATGATCCCTATCTCCTAATAATATTTTAGTTGGGACACTAACAATGTTATCCAATAGGCCTTAGTTTCGTAGTTAGTAAGAAATGAGGCTCGATTTTATTCTTTGTTTCTTCTAATCGTCGCGATTGTCCTCACCCTTCATCATCCTCCCATTGTATATGATTTTTTTTTCTGGTGCACAATACCATAAAATAGATTTTCTTACAATCGTAAATATGTTCTCATTCTATTCCAATTTATTTGTTAAAACGGGAATAGATAGGGAATATTTGGAGTAATTATTCATTAGTAATATGAATAATAATGGAAAAAAGATTCGTATTGAAATAATACTAGATTCGGTAAACTCAAGAAGTCCAATTCGATCATGCTCCAAACAAAGAAAGAGTAAATGATCGAGGAGTACCTTCTACATAAATTGTGGGTCTAGCCCTTCCTCCAATTCACCATCTAATAACACGAGTTGGTATCTCTTTCTGATATGATTGTGATGAAGGCTTCCTTCCCAGATATGCCAATGCCCTTCTCATATACTATCATTGTATGCCTATTGACGACCTCACTTATATAATTCCTTTGAAAATTTGATAGGTGGATTGTAGAACTACTTTGACATTTTCTATTTTTACTTAGTTTATAACCTTGAAACCTTTATCAAACAAATAATTTAGAGAATAATAAAGAATTACCAAGTTAGGTACTTGTTTCTATTTGATTCTCACAAATAATGCACTAATAATCAATCACCACCAATTCATATTCCAACTATTGCCTAATTCAAACACATTATTCTTAGTGAGTCAGTTAGCCCACAAGACAAACTTGAGTTTGTTGTCCCAACATTTTTTGTTGTCACTTTGTATTTTATTATGATTTTTAACAAATTCTTAAGCATGGACATATGACTATGATGCAATCATCAACCTCGAGCATGGAATATGTCCTTTGAGAATAACGGTTTCAGGGTGGTGTAACCTATTGATATGTACCAGGAACTCAAGGACAGACAACTAGTAAACGACATGGAAGGATCGATGGATGATAGCATCTTCAATGGTAAGGGAGGATCTCAATAGTCTGGTAATTTAGGATATTTATGACAATACAATTGGTATATACAATGACATAAATCCCACAATAGCTAGCCTTGTAAGCTAGCATAGTGTTTGTTCATTTAACTTAGATTCTGAAATGGGGTGGGAGGGTTGGCGATACTAGAATCATGAGCCCAGTACTCAACATTGCACACAACCATATAATTAAGGAGGTTTGTCTGATTGATATTAAGATGCATAACCCACCATTGTTTGATGGGATTGGCTAGTTTAAAGAATTTCTTGATTAGGTTGAAGATACTATGCTCCTTCGAGTTGTGGTTGGTGGCTACAGATGTTTTGATGAGAGAAACTTGGTCAAGATAGTGGGTCACCCATAAATAATCATTTAAGAGCTTGAAAGTAGTCAAACTTGCCCTATTCACCCATTTTTGCCTTCCCGTATAACCTTAGTGATTGAGGGCTAGGGGGATCTCAATCTCTAATTGAAGGATTGGTTGGGTGGAGGGAAATTTGTCCCCCACATTTGCCCTTAGTTTTTGCTTGGAATTGTTGTTGGTACCATTGTTGTTGCTAGATTTTTTTATCAAGTTGGAATGTTGCTTCAACTTTCTGTTGTTGTAAATTATGCATTTTATAGGGATATGCCTTCATCCTTAAATGTTCTTTCAACTACAATATCTCTACAAAAGAAAAACTTTAAAAATTAAAGAATTTTAATTATTTATATGATTTTTATATGTTTCCTTCTTTTATATTATTTTAAATGAATTGTATCATCTCCAAATGGAGAATGGAAAGTTTAAATAACATTGGGTTTTGTGTTTTATAATGAAGGTAAATAGAGACAAATGAGCAAATTCATAAGAGATTGAAAAAAGGAGCTTGGCAAATGGAAAACGACTTCTCTTATCAAATTTTGGTTCATGATGAACTTGAGACATGTTCTTCGAGGATTAGGATATGCGTCTATTATTATTATTTTTAAACTAGTGCATTGCACATAAAATGAATATTATTTTTAATCTAGTACATTGCACATAAAATGAATATTATTTTTAAACTAGTGCATTGCACAAAAAATGAATGTGTTGGTAAATGATCTATTGAAATTAAATTATTATGATTAAGGAAATCTCCAACTTAGATAAAAACTCCTAATCCTTCTAAAAACAAATGTCAGAATATGTTGTTGTTATACTAAAATGTTATAATTGATTATAATGCATAATATGGTGTTGTAATGCCTAATATGGAATTTGAAATGCAACTTTATAATCTATGTTGTTGTTATACTAAAATGTTATAATTGATTATAATACATAATATGGGGTTGTAATGCCTAATATGGAATTTGAAATGCAACTTTATAATTGATTATAATGCATAAATACTTGTCAATATATTGGAGATGAAAAATTTCTCAAAGTAACATAGCTTTCAACTAATAATATAAAAATAGTGAAGAAATGATAATTGTTGACCTCTTAAGTTGCTAAAGAATGCATTGATTGGCCTTTTGTTGTTATTTTCATGGTTAAGGTGTTTTTTTTTTCCTCCCCTAGAAAAACCTCACAAGGAAACCCAAGAGGTGCAGGCCTATTGATGTTGACTATTACACGTCACAGGGGGATTTGAACAAGGCACCCATTGGCACAAAACTAGTCAAGTGCCTAACAACATTGACAACAATTGGTTGGGCTAACCCTTTGGGTTGTTTTTTTAGAATCTTGCATGGAACCTAAGGGATGCTTCTCCACATTGTTAGTTTACATTAGTTTGCCTCACCTAGGGGATCGAAACTGAACACTTTCTAGCATGAAACTAGTGAAATGCTCAATAACGTTGATGATAACAAATTGAGCCTATGATCAAGGTGTTAAACCCTAAAGGTTAAGGTTTATTGTCTATTTTGGGTATACAAGCTCAACATGGATCGCATAAATTTCATGTAGATTAATAGAAACAACTTGGAGCTTTGAGAATTATTTCATTAGCCTAAAAAATGAAAAACAAAAATGGAACATAAAATAAAATACATTGTAGAAAGTGACAATCATTTGAATTTTAAATTAGTATGAGTGAAAATCTTGAGTGGATTATCTTGTCTAAATGCCAGGTTTTCCTACTCATTTACCTACCAATTGGTTGGGACTCATATTTTGATCATACAAAAAGATCAGATTATAACATGTGGATGCGTACTTTTCAAAACAAATTACTTGTCATGTTGAACTATAACTTGGAGGGTAGTAAAGTATTTCATGTTGCAAGGATGGTTTGTCATGAAGAGTAGTTTGAAATCTACAAGGGTTTGACAAATTGATTAAAACATGATCAGATTTATGACAAAGCCAAACATTAGGCTTAGGAATCCACTTAGAAACCCAACCCCTTTACAAAACAAATTGTTTGAAAGCAAAGAAAGTAGAGTAAACAGAATCGAACCATAGAACTAATTATTTTAGCTTGGAAGGAGAAACTTCAAAGAGGTATTTGTGTCATGTTTGTGCTTCATATGTTTAACCTTTGTAAGCGTATTGTATCAAGTGATTATTAGTAAATGCAATGAAGAAATATCTTGTTTCCATAATGAACATTGTATGAATGAAATATGTCTATTACAAGCTCTTAAAAACCATCTTAAATGTCAATTGTTTGCAGTTTAAAAGTCAAAATTAAGAAATCACTTTGTGAACCTTTGTATAATAAGCATCCACGAGAGACATGATTTAAGAAAAAAATGTCATCAAATAGAGATCACATGTTTATCTTTTTAATTGCAAATATAGAAACATTTATTATTGTTTTTCATATGCGACGATTTGGTATCTCTATAAAAATTGTATTTGGGTAATGATTGTTGTTGAAATTTTATGAATGACCAAAAGCTTTGCATATAAGTATAAAGATACAAAAAAGTGTGCTCCCCACCCTTTTTCTTATAAGAAGGGTAGGCAAATCTATTAAAAGAAAAAAAATGATGGTATCAATATGTTCTTAAATATATATTTGAAGTTTTT